>SJYX01024625.1:137037-153467 GCA_006410675.1 Oreotragus oreotragus
GTGTGTGTCTGTGTGTGTGTGTTTAGGTTGCAGCACGTGGACTCTCTTAGTTGTGGCATGTGGGATTTAGCTCCATGACCAGGCATCTTAGCCACTGGACCACCAGGTTAAGTCCCTTTTCTTTCCTTTTTTTAAAAAACAACTTTATTTATTTGTTTATTGGGTGTGCCATTTGTTTACTCCATGATCCCATGGCATGTGGGATCTTAATTCCCTGACCAGGGATCAAACCTGTGGCCCCTTCAGTGGAAGTGCAGAGTCTTAACCACTGGACCATCAGAGAAGTCCCTTTTCTAATTAAAAGGCCCACTGTTTGCCCACTAGAAGCTCACAACATAGGACAGTGACTGAGCAACACTTCCCTGTGTATTTTGGAGGCAGTTAGAGGAAAGCCCTGGTGGGGCGCTGTAAGAGCCAGGCCAGATGAGGGGCAGGGGAGGCCCCTGCAACATCTGAGTGCAGTTCTGAAGTGGGGCGTCTTGGCTTCCTGGAAAGATTGTAGGCACTGGAATCAAGCAGGCCTGATCTGAGTTCCTGTTTGGTTACTCATTAGCTGCACGCCTTTCACCAAATTCTGCAGGTCTCAGGGGATCATTGAGAGGATTAGAAGTCATAAAATGTGCATCCAACACCAAAATAGTGCCCATGTCAACATTTCATATGCTGTTGAAGAACGCATAGGTGTTAAGCAGGGAAAAGCGTGCTCAAGAGGGAAAGGCCGTCATCCAGAGGGAGAGCACGTGGTTTACAGGCCCACGCGCCGGCCGGGGGAGCTGGGGGTGACACAGGGGCAGCTTAGGAAGAGCCTTCAATTCTATGCCGAGGAGTCTGATTTGTATTTTGAGGGCAAGGGGCATCTATCGAAGGATTTTTTTTGGCTGTGCTGGGTCTTCGTTGTCACATGTGGGATCTCTTAGTTGCAGCATGTGGGATCTAGTTCCCTAATTAGGGGTGGAACCTGGACCCTTTGCATTGGAAGCATGAAGTCTTAGCCCCTGGACCACCAGGGCAGTCCCTATTGAAGAATTTTAAGTGGAAATGGTTCTAAGACCAGATTTGTAATTTCAAAAGGTCACTGGCAACAGATTGAAGGGAGAGGGGCTGAAAGTCCACTGAGGTTGCTGCAGTAATCCAGAAGGTAGATGGAGACAAGTGCCTGGCTGTGAGGGAGGCGGACTCATGAAGACCTTATCACCTATTGGACGCGAGAGACAACTTTGTCTTAAGCAGGGTCTATGTGGTGGTGCGTGCAGATAGACAGGTGGAAGAGTAGATCTGGAGGAAAGAAGAGTCTAGCTTTAGGCGTATTGAGTTTAGGTGTCTCTGGTACATATAATCACTGGATATATGAGGCCAGAATTCAGAAGGGAAAGTCTCTGCTGGAATTAAACCCTACTCTGTTAGTACAAGAGAGGATGGATGGCCAGAAATGCAGTGATTATTTTGAGTAAGGATCAAGCATAACAGGGTAATGACGGGCACAATTACTTGGTCTTAAGGTTATTATTTTTTTTAACTGTACTTACAAAAGATTTGTTTGGCTGCACCGGGTCTCAGTGTGGCATGCAAACCCTTGGTTGTGGCATGTGGGATATAGTTCCCTGACCGGGGATCAGACCTGGGTCCTGCATTGATGACACCAGGAGGCTAGTGCTATTAAAATAAGCAAATAATATTAGATGTCTCCAGCAAAAGCCTCGATTGTTTGTGCTTCCAAGGGGAGCTATTAATACGACAAGTGTTGAAACACCTTTGGGAAGTGGTAGACTTCACTTGAATCTGACAATTACGTTGTTTCTTCAGATTAGAGATCTAAAGATATGGATTGGAGAGTAGCTGATAAAGCCTATTAAATTAGATGAATCTTAAGCAAACATTTGAAAACCTATGTCCAAAACTTTGAGTGTGGTTCACTGTGGTTCATCAAACCAGTGAATCCTAAAGGAAATGAACTCTGAATATTCACTGGAAGGACTGATGCTGAAGCTCCAATGTTTTGGCCACCTGATGCAAAGAGCCGACTCATTGGAAAAGACCCTGATGCTGGGAAAGATTGAGGGAAAGAGGAGAAGTGGGTGACAGAGGATGAGATAGTTGGATGGCATCACCGACTCAATGGACACGAATTTGAGCAAACTCTGGGAGATGGTGAAGAACAGGGAAGCCTAGCATGCTGCAGTCCATGGAGTTACAAAGAGTTAGACGTGACCTAGTGACTGAACAACACTGTGATTCACAGCAACATCCATGTGAGTATAACTAGGAAAAATCAGAGTTGCATTAAATAAAAACGAGAATTCCAGAATACTGGCTTCACAGCAGGCACCCTGTGTAACTGATAGGGTAACCTTAAGGTTCTTGCTGTGAGGGAGCCCTCCCATGGATGCTTTCAACCTGGGCCCCTAAATGAGGGTCGTCACAGTTGACAGAGCCCTATGGATGGTTTGCTGGGTATTATGTGAATGTGTATAAGTGTACATTTTCTGGGAAGAGAGGCCTCCAAACCACTATTATAGAAATTAATCCTTTTCTTTCTCTGACATCCCTCTTCTTTTATTGATTTCCTATTATTTTCTTTTTTGTCCACGCCTGGGGCTTAACAGACCACAAAAGGAATCTGCTTACCCCACGGTCTAGCCCGGTTTATCCACATATGGTTGAAATGACTGCTGACTCTTGGTCTAGAACAGCTATTTCAAGCATCCCACCTTGTTTTCTATAAAAACATACACTAGAAATATATACTAGAACCTTCTCTGAATTATTTTGTTTTATCTAACAAAATTTTGCATGGAGATCAGTTTAGAAAACTGATTTAAAAAAAAAAAAGCTCTATATGTACCCAAGTAGGGAAGTCTGGTCCCACCCACCAGGCCATCCCATAGATGTATATTTGAGGTATATTTTAAAAACACCAGTGTTATGGAAATCTAGAAAAAATGGTATAGATGTACCTATTTGCAGGGCAGGAATAGAGATGTAGACAGAGAAGGAACCTGTGGACACAGTGGGGAAAGGGGAGGGTGGGATGAATTAGGAGACACACACTGGTGTGTGGGTGTGTGTGGGGGTGTGGGGTGTGGGTGTGTGTGTGTGGGTGGGTGTGGGTGTGGGTGTGTGTGTGTGTGTGGGTGTGTGTGGGTGTGGGGGTGTGTGTGTGTGTTTGTGTGTGTGTGTTTGTGTGTGTGTGTGTGTGGGGTGTGTGTGTGTGGGGGGGTGTGGTTGTGTGTGTGTGCGCTCACTACATCTCCTTTATCCATTGCTCTGTCGGTGGACTTCAGGCTGCTTCCACGTCTTGGCTCTTGCAAACAGTACTGCAGTGAACATTGGGGTGCGTGTGTCTTTGTCAGTTACGGTTTTCTCTGGATATACGCCCAGGAATGTGGTAGCTCTGGGATCATGTGGTAGCTCTGTTTTTGGTTTTTTAAGGAATCTCCATACTGCTCATCATAGTGTCTGCACCAATTTACATTCCTACCAACAGTGTAGGAGTGAATCCCTCGACTTTTAGGCCTTCTGCATCATGTTTTAGGAATTTCTCTTGTAAACAGCACATGGCTAGACTTTTTTTTTTTCCCCTATACTGACTTTATAACCTTTAAGCAGTGAGTTTTATTCCTTTATATGAGTTGTGAAAATAGTATACATGGATTTACTTCTGTAAAAAAAAAGATGTAGATCTACACATACTGATGTAGAAAAATGTCTAAAATGTCTTTAGGAAAACAAATTGCAGAAAAGTATGTACAGTTTGCACCATCTGTGGGGGAAAACATATTTGTATATATATTTCCATAGTCATGAACATTTCTGGAAGGTTATACAATAAGGAAGTTAACATTGGTTACTTCTAAGTAGCTGGACTGGATGTGGGGCATGGGGTCTATTCATAGTTCAATATATTAGTTAAATTTTAGCTTTGTGATCAGATGTTCTTTTATTTATTTATTTTTTTAAAGATATTTATCTGGCTGCTCCAGCTCTTTTGGTGTGTGTGTGTGTGTGTGAGCTCTTAGCTGCAGATCTTCCCTGTGGCATGCAGGATCTTGGTGTGTGTCTGTGTGTGTCTGTGTGTGTGTGTTTAGGTTGCAGCACGTGGACTCTCTTAGTTGTGGCATGTGGGATTTAGCTCCATGACCAGGCATCTTAGCCACTGGACCACCAGGTTAAGTCCCTTTTCTTTCCTTTTTTTAAAAAACAACTTTATTTATTTGTTTATTGGGTGTGCCATTTGTTTACTCCATGATCCCATGGCATGTGGGATCTTAATTCCCTGACCAGGGATCAAACCTGTGGCCCCTTCAGTGGAAGTGCAGAGTCTTAACCACTGGACCATCAGAGAAGTCCCTTTTCTAATTAAAAGGCCCACTGTTTGCCCACTAGAAGCTCACAACATAGGACAGTGACTGAGCAACACTTCCCTGTGTATTTTGGAGGCAGTTAGAGGAAAGCCCTGGTGGGGCGCTGTAAGAGCCAGGCCAGATGAGGGGCAGGGGAGGCCCCTGCAACATCTGAGTGCAGTTCTGAAGTGGGGCGTCTTGGCTTCCTGGAAAGATTGTAGGCACTGGAATCAAGCAGGCCTGATCTGAGTTCCTGTTTGGTTACTCATTAGCTGCACGCCTTTCACCAAATTCTGCAGGTCTCAGGGGATCATTGAGAGGATTAGAAGTCATAAAATGTGCATCCAACACCAAAATAGTGCCCATGTCAACATTTCATATGCTGTTGAAGAACGCATAGGTGTTAAGCAGGGAAAAGCGTGCTCAAGAGGGAAAGGCCGTCATCCAGAGGGAGAGCACGTGGTTTACAGGCCCATGCGCCGGCCGGGGGAGCTGGGGGTGACACAGGGGCAGCTTAGGAAGAGCCTTCAATTCTATGCCAAGGAGTCTGATTTGTATTTTGAGGGCAAGGGGCATCTATCGAAGGATTTTTTTTGGCTGCACTGGGTCTTCGTTGTCACATGTGGGATCTCTTAGTTGCAGCATGTGGGATCTAGTTCCCTAATTAGGGGTGGAACCTGGACCCTTTGCATTGGAAGCATGAAGTCTTAGCCCCTGGACCACCAGGGCAGTCCCTATTGAAGAATTTTAAGTGGAAATGGTTCTAAGACCAGATTTGTAATTTCAAAAGGTCACTGGCAACAGATTGAAGGGAGAGGGGCTGAAAGTCCACTGAGGTTGCTGCAGTAATCCAGAAGGTAGATGGAGACAAGTGCCTGGCTGTGAGGGAGGCGGACTCATGAAGACCTTATCACCTATTGGACGCAAGAGACAACTTTGTCTTAAGCAGGGTCTATGTGGTGGTGCTTGCAGGTAGACAGGTGGAAGAGTAGATCTGGAGGAATGAAGAGTCTAGCTTTAGGCGTATTGAGTTTAGGTGTCTCTGGTACATATAATCACTGGATATGTGAGGCCAGAATTCAGAAGGGAAAGTCTCTGCTGGAATTAAACCCTACTCTGTTAGTACAAGAGAGGATGGATGGCCAGAAATGCAGTGATTATTTTGAGTAAGGATCAAGCATAACAGGGTAATGACGGGCACAATTACTTGGTCTTAAGGTTATTATTTTTTTTAACTGTACTTACAAAAAATTTGTTTGGCTGCACCGGGTCTCAGTGTGGCATGCAAACCCTTGGTTGTGGCATGTGGGATATAGTTCCCTGACCAGGGATCAGACCTGGGTCCTGCATTGATGACACCAGGAGGCTAGTGCTATTAAAATAAGCAAATAATATTAGATGTCTCCAGCAAAAGCCTCGATTGTTTGTGCTTCCAAGGGGAGCTATTAATACGACAAGTGTTGAAACACCTTTGGGAAGTGGTAGACTTCACTTGAATCTGACAATTACGTTGTTTCTTCAGATTAGAGATCTAAAGATATGGATTGGAGAGTAGCTGATAAAGCCTATTAAATTAGATGAATCTTAAGCAAACATTTGAAAACCTATGTCCAAAACTTTGAGTGTGGTTCACTGTGGTTCATCAAACCAGTGAATCCTAAAGGAAATGAACTCTGAATATTCACTGGAAGGACTGATGCTGAAGCTCCAATGTTTTGGCCACCTGATGCAAAGAGCCGACTCATTGGAAAAGACCCTGATGCTGGGAAAGATTGAGGGAAAGAGGAGAAGTGGGTGACAGAGGATGAGATAGTTGGATGGCATCACCGACTCAATGGACACGAATTTGAGCAAACTCTGGGAGATGGTGAAGAACAGGGAAGCCTAGCATGCTGCAGTCCATGGAGTTACAAAGAGTTAGACGTGACCTAGTGACTGAACAACACTGTGATTCACAGCAACATCCATGTGAGTATAACTAGGAAAAATCAGAGTTGCATTAAATAAAAACGAGAATTCCAGAATACTGGCTTCACAGCAGGCACCCTGTGTAACTGATAGGGTAACCTTAAGGTTCTTGCTGTGAGGGAGCCCTCCCATGGATGCTTTCAACCTGGGCCCCTAAATGAGGGTCGTCACAGTTGACAGAGCCCTATGGATGGTTTGCNTGGAAAAGACCCTGATGCTGGGAAAGATTGAGGGAAAGAGGAGAAGTGGGTGACAGAGGATGAGATAGTTGGATGGCATCACCGACTCAATGGACACGAATTTGAGCAAACTCTGGGAGATGGTGAAGAACAGGGAAGCCTAGCATGCTGCAGTCCATGGAGTTACAAAGAGTTAGACGTGACCTAGTGACTGAACAACACTGTGATTCACAGCAACATCCATGTGAGTATAACTAGGAAAAATCAGAGTTGCATTAAATAAAAACGAGAATTCCAGAATACTGGCTTCACAGCAGGCACCCTGTGTAACTGATAGGGTAACCTTAAGGTTCTTGCTGTGAGGGAGCCCTCCCATGGATGCTTTCAACCTGGGCCCCTAAATGAGGGTCGTCACAGTTGACAGAGCCCTATGGATGGTTTGCTGGGTATTATGTGAATGTGTATAAGTGTACATTTTCTGGGAAGAGAGGCCTCCAAACCACTATTATAGAAATTAATCCTTTTCTTTCTCTGACATCCCTCTTCTTTTATTGATTTCCTATTATTTTCTTTTTTGTCCACGCCTGGGGCTTAACAGACCACAAAAGGAATCTGCTTACCCCACGGTCTAGCCCGGTTTATCCACATATGGTTGAAATGACTGCTGACTCTTGGTCTAGAACAGCTATTTCAAGCATCCCACCTTGTTTTCTATAAAAACATACACTAGAAATATATACTAGAACCTTCTCTGAATTATTTTGTTTTATCTAACAAAATTTTGCATGGAGATCAGTTTAGAAAACTGATTTAAAAAAAAAAAAGCTCTATATGTACCCAAGTAGGGAAGTCTGGTCCCACCCACCAGGCCATCCCATAGATGTATATTTGAGGTATATTTTAAAAACACCAGTGTTATGGAAATCTAGAAAAAATGGTATAGATGTACCTATTTGCAGGGCAGGAATAGAGATGTAGACAGAGAAGGAACCTGTGGACACAGTGGGGAAAGGGGAGGGTGGGATGAATTAGGAGACACACACCCACCCACACCCACACCCACCCAGACACCCACACACACACACACACACACACACACACACACACACANCTGTCTCTTATACACATCTGGCGGGAGGGAGGGAGAGAGAGAAGAAAGACGGAGAGAGAGAGAGAGATGAATCATAAAGTCAGAAGAAATCTTAACGCCCCAAATTTAGTTCTGTCAAGTTTATAGGTGAGGAAACAGAAGCTGAAGTTTCACCTTAAGCCAACCACAGATATTTATTTTTTTAACTTTTTACTTTGTATTGGGGTCTAGCCGATTGATAATGTTGTAAAAGTTTCAGGTGAACAGCGATGGGGACTCAGCCACACATATACATGTATCCATTCTCCCCCAAACTTCCTTCCCATCTAGGCTGCCACATAGCATTGAGCAGAGTTCCCTGTTCTGTACAGTAGGTCCTTGTTGGCGACCCATTTTAAATCTATCAGTGTTTACATGTCCATCCCAAACCCTCTAATTATCCCTCCCTCACATCATTCCCCCTGGCAACTGTAAGTTCCTTCTCTAAGTCTGTGAGTCTCTTTCTGTTTTGTAAGTTCATTTGTATCATTTCTTTTTAGATTCCACATAGAAAGGATGTTATACAATATTTCTCCTTCTCTGACTGACTTCACTCAGTATAACAGTCTCTAGGTCCATCCTTATTGCTGCAAATGGCATTATTTCATTCTTTTCAGTGGCTGAATAATATTCCACTGGATATGTGCACCACATCTTTTTATCCATTCCACTGTTAATGGACTCAGGTTGCTTCCGCATCTCGGCTTTGTAAACAATGCTGCAGTGAACACTGGGCTGCATGTATCCTTTTGGATCATGTTTTTCTCCATATATAAATATCTAGGAGTCGGACTGCAGGGTCATTTGGTAGCTCTATTTTTAGTTTTTAAAGGACCCTCTGTACTGTTCTCCATAGTGGCTGCACCAGTTTACATTCTCACCAGCAGGGTAGGAGGGTTCCCTTCTCTCCACATCTCTCCAGCATTTATTGTTTGAATCAAAGATATCTTTTTGAAAATTATTTTTAATTGGAATATGGTTGGTTTACAATATTGTATTAGTTTCAGGTGTATAGCAAAGTGAATCAGTTATACATATACATACTCATTTTTTTTTTTTTTTTTAAGATTCTTTTCCCATATAACAGATACCTTTAAAAACACCAAAGTTTGGGACTCTTAACCACCAGTACTGTGAATACTTACATACTTATACTTACACAGTAATGGTTTCCAAAGCAGGGGAAACTTGGCTCCCCCCAAAGGAGGCAAGCTCAATAAACTGGTCAAATCAGGGCATTTTAATGGGCTATAGACATAGAACTTTTAAAATAGCTAAAGGTCCCAGAGCACATGCAGAGTCTCTTTGTATCCTTTACATGTGAGGATTCCAGGAAAATAAGGCATAGGCTGAAGACCCAGCTCTGAGTTTGGATGGCAGTGCTTGCAAGGGGTTGAGGGGTAGGAGGGGTCTGGGTTTCAGGCTCAACTGATATTCCCCATACCCTGGCTAGGAGACCCACCTGACTTTGGCCATTGGGGCAAATACTCTTGCCCATGTACCCCTGCCTTCTTCTTCGTCTCTGCTCAAAGGGGACTTTGCTGGCATGGCTTTTCCTCACATTGGCATGGGTTGACCTCCAGGATTGGATATGTGCTTTGCTTCTGATTCAGCTCTATGAATTATTTTGGCCAACTCACTGGAGTTTGACAGTAAGGGTTGGGGCCAAAGTGTCAGAGTAAGTATCCTTTTGCTGCTCTTTGTCCTCAGTGAGTAGAGGTTCCCTGGTGACCTTGCAGGAAGGAGTGGATGGTGGAGGGAAGGAAGGTTTGGGTGTTCCAGGGCCATGGCCCAATTCTGGACCAGTGATACAGTCCTCAACCTACAAATAACCATCAACATCCCATTTTGACAGGACTTAGACTACAGTCCAGTTACGTGGTGATGACGAAAATTCCTGTTCTCCTTGCTCCTTCCCCATCCAAGTCTCCAGGGAAACACTCTATCCTGTGCACACGTGAGGGTTCTGACAGCAAGAGTTCTGAAAAACTGATCAACTTGTCCTGGGTTGCTCGGGACTTTCCCACTTTCTCATCAAATACGCCAAAGTCCCAGGTGACCCCTCAGTCCCAGGCAAACCAGCACAGTTGGTCAGCTTCAGTGACCTGCAGCCGGTGGTCACTGGGCCACATGGTGATCTCAAGAGTCATTAGAGAGCTAGAGCATTTGGCCTTTTTTAAAAGAATAGGATGGAACCCCAAGTGAGTGGAGTAAAGGGGCAGCTGAACTTGCTTTTCAAGTTTGGGCATGGGAACTCTAGTAAAACTAGTCCTTCAGCCTCTGATAAGCATCAGCTGCTTTTGGCCAGGATCAGTGCTGAGTGCTCCGCTTCCAAAGCAGTGAGAGTTTATTACTACCCTCATGGAACTTGGGCTGCGGGCCAGAGGTGTCTTGTGAGGACTCTTGGGTAATCGGCAAGCAGTGACGCCAGCAGTACCTTTGATCCCTCGTCACCATTAGAATCAGGGCAGAGGAAATGAAGGCAGGCGCTGCAGGACCCAAATCTCCAGGGACAGGCTTTCCAGTAGGATACACCCTCCTGTACGGTCAACCTCAAAGCATCTCCACAGGCACCAGGCTCAGTGTGACCTTGGCCAAGCCTCTCTCCAGGGACAGCCCTGATGGAGCTGTGTGAGCCCCTCAGCACCTGAGTGGTATGTAGCAGTCTCACACCTGGATGTTTCAGAGGCAGGTGAGGACAGGAAGGCAAAGAAGGAATGAAGGCAGGAGCATCAGAGTTACTGTTTCCTCTTTGGTACGTCTGTGCCTGCACACACTCTATCTCCAGTCTGATAAAAAGCATGGAGAACTCTTATGGTTAGAATCAGAAATGTGAGGTCCCATGTGAAACCAGAAATGAGAGCAGAGTAAGTGTCTGTGTAGCAAAAGAGGTGAGGGTGGCAAGCAGATCAGGAAGTTTTCCGGGATTCAGAGTCTCCCAGGGCATGTTCAAGGCATCAGTTAACTCAGGGTATCTTAAAGGCATCACTGAACCTCCAGCGATAACTTCCATCACACTGGAATACACAAAGGCTGCGGAGATTCCAAAGAGATCACATGTGATGGGGCCACAGAGTATGGTTATGAAATGAGTAGCAGGAAAGCGTGGGTAAGAATTAGATAGAAAGATTGGGAGGGATAACAGATGAGGGGTGGACAAAGGCTCTGATCAGGAAGAGGTTTAAAGAACCTGTGTTGAAGCAGATAATAGTCTTGTCTTCTTTTTTTTTTAATTTTTTCGTTGGAGTAGAGTTGATTTTCAATGTTGTGTTGTTTCTGCTAAGTCACTCCAGTCATGTCCGACTCTGTGCGACCCCATAGATGGCATCCCATCAGGCTCCCCCGTCCCTGGGATTCTCCAGGCAAGAACACTAGAGTGGGTTGCCTTTCCTTCTCCAATGCATGAAAGTGAAAAGGAAAGTGAAGTCGCTCAGTTGTGTCCGACTCTTAGCGACCCCATGGACTGCAGCCTACCAGGCTCCTCCGTCCATGGGATTTTCCAGGCAAGAGTGCTGGAGTGGGGTGCCATGGCCTTCTCCGTGTGTTGTTTCTGGTGTACCACAAAGTGCATCAGTTATACATATACATATATTCACTCTTTAAGATTCCTTTCCCATGTAGGTCATTTAGAGAGTATTGAGTAGAGCTCCTTGTGCTACACAGTGAGTTCTTTTAGATATCTATTGTATATATAGTAGTATATATATATCGATCCCAGTCTCCCAGTTTATCTGCCACTCTTTTACCCCCTGCCCTGGTAACCATAAGTTTGTTTTCTACACTCATGATTCTATTTCGGTTTTGTAAATATGTTCATTTGTACCATTTTTCTGCTGCTGCTAAGTTGCTTCAGTCGTGTCCGACTCTGTGCGACCCCATAGACAGCAGCCCACCAGGCTCCGCCATCCCTGGGATTCTCCAGGCAAGAACACTGGCGTGGGTTGCCATTGCCTTCTCCAGTGCATGAGCGTGAAAAGTGAAAGGGAAGTTGCTCAGTCGTGTCCGACTCTTCGCGACCCCATGGACTGCAGCCCACCAGGCTCCTCCGTCCATGTCTTGGCTATTGTAAACAGTGCAAAAATCACAATGGAGTGCATGTATCTTTTCAAATTATGGTTTTCTCTGGATGTATGCCCAGGAGTGGGATTGCTAGATCATATAGTAGCTCTATTTTTATTTTTTTAAGGAATCTCTATACTGCTCTTCATAGTGGCTGTACCTGTTTACATTCCCAACAACAATGTAGAAGGGTTCCTTTTCCACACTCTCTTGAATTTGTTGTTTGTAGACTTTTTGATGATAGCCATCCTGAGTGCTATGTGGTGACACCTCATTGTACTTTTGTTTTGCATTTCTCTAATAATTAGTCTCGAACATATTTTCATGTGCTTTTTGGCCATCCATATGTCTTTTTTGGAGAAATGTCTATTTAGATGTTTTGCCCATTTTTAAATGAATTAAAAAAAAAATATTTGACTACATCAGGTCTTAGTTGTGGCGCATGAGATCTTTGTTGTGGTACACAGACTTTCTAATTATGGCACATGACCTTAGTTGCCCCACAGCGTGTGGGATCTCAGTTCCCAGACCAGGGATGGAGCCCAAGTCCCCTTCAGTTCAAGGTGGATTCTTAACCACTGGACCATCAGGGAAGCCCCCACCCATTTTCCTTTTTTTTTTAATTGAGCTGCATGAGCTGTTTATATATTTTGGAGATTAATCCCTTGTCGGTCACTTCATTTGCAAATATTTTCTCCCATTTTGTGGGCTCTCTTTTTGTTTATGACATCCATTCTGTAAAACAAATGCCACTGATATTTTTTGATAGGGATTGCGCTGAATCTGTATATTGTTTTGGGCAGTATTGCTATTTTCACCATATTGATTCTTCCCATCTAAGAGCATTGTATCTCTCTCAGCTTGTATCATCTTTGGTTTCTTTCATCAATAGCTTATAGGTTCATTCCTAGGTATTTTATTCTTTTTGATGTGATGGAAAATGGGATTGTTTCCTTAATTTCTCTTTCTGCTCTTTCATTGTTAGTGGATAGAAATGCAAGAGATTTCTGTGTATTGATTTTGTATGCGGCAACTTCACCATATCCGTTGATGAGTTCTAGCAGTTTTCTGGTGGCATCTTTAGGATTTTCTGCACATAGTATCATGTCATCTGCAAACAGTGACAGTTCTACTTCTTTTCCAATTTAGATTCCTTTGATTTCTTTTTCTTCTTGGATCGCCATGGCTAGAACTTCCAAAACTATGTTGAATAAAAGTGAGAGTAGACATCCTTGTCTGTTCCTGATCTTAGAGGAAATGCTTTCAAGTTTTCACTGCTGAGAATGATGTTTGCTGTGGATTTGTTGGATATGGCCCTTATTGTGTTGAACCTTGTAGGTTCCCTCCACACCCGCTTTCTAGAAAATTTTTGCCATGAATGGGTGTTGAATTTTGTCAAAAGCTTTTTCTGCATCTATTGAGGTGATCATATGGTTTTCATTCTTCAGTTGTTAATGCGGTGTATCAAATTGATTGTTATATTGAAGAATCATCACACCCCTGGGATAAACTCCACTGGATCACGGTGTGTGATGCTTTTAATGTGCTGTTGGATTCTGTTTGCTAGTCGTTTGTTAAGGAGCTTTGTGTCTATGCTCATAGTGATGTTTGCCTGTAATTTTCTTTTTTTGTGATATCTTTGGTTTTGGTGCCAGGCTGATGGTGGCCTTATAGAATGAACTTGGGAGTGTTCTTGCCTCTGCAGTTTTTTGGAAGAGTTTCAGAAGGATAGGTATTAACTGTAAATGTTTGATAGAATTCCCCTGTGAAGCTATCTGGTACTGGATTTTTGTTTGTTGGAAGTTTCTTAATCATAGATTCAGTTTCAGTACTTGTGATTGGCCTGTTTTTATTTTCTGTTTCCTCCTGGTTCAGTTTTGGAAGGTTGTACCTTTCTAAGCATTTGTGCCTTTCTTCTAGGTCGTCCATTTCATTGGCATATACTTGCTTGAAGTCGTCTCTTATGATCTTCTGTATCTGTGGTGTCAGTTCTAACTTCTTTTTCTTTTCTAATTTTATGGATTTGAGTCCTCTCCCTTTGATTCTTGGTGAGTCTGGATAAAGATTGATCAATTTCGTGTTTTCAAAGAATCGGGTTTTAGTTTCTTTGATCTCATCTATTGTTTTCTTCATCGCTTTCATTTACTTCTGCTGTGATCTTTATGATTTCTTGCCTTCTGCTAACTTTGGGTTTTGTTTGTCTTTCTATAGCTGCCTAGGTATAAAGCTAGATTGTTTGAGATTTTTCTTTTTTCCCAATATAAGGTTGTATTGCTATAAGCTTCCCTGTTAGAGCTGCTTTTGCTGTGTCCCCGAGGTTTTGGGTTGTCATTTGTCTCTAGGTATTTTTTTTAATTTCCTTTTTGTTATCTTCAGTGATCCATTGATCGTTTAGTAATATTTGTTTCATCTCCATGAAAAGTGAAAGTGTTAGTCACTCAGTCATGTCCTACTCTTTGCGACCCCGTGGACTGTAGCCCGCCAGGCTCCTCTGTCCATGGAATTCTCCAGGCAAGAACACTGGAGTGGATAGCCAGTCCCTTCTCCAGGGGATCTTCCTGACCCAGGGATTGAACCCAGGTCTTCTACACTGTAGGCCGATTCTTTACCATATGAGCCACCAGAGAATCCTCCGTGTTTTGTATCCTCCCCCCGTGACTGATTTCTAATCTCATAGCATTGTGGTCAGAAAAGATGCTTGATATGATTTCAGTCTTCTTTAACTTCTTGAGGCTTGATTTGTGCCCCCAAGACATGATCCTGGAGAATGTTTCGCATGTACTTGAGAAGAAAAGTGTACTCTGCTGCTTTCAGATGGAATGTTTTATCAACATTAATTAAGTCTATCTGTTCTAACCTGTCACCTAAGGCTTGTGTTTCCTTATTAATTTTCTGTCTGGATGATCTGTCCATTGGTGGAAGTAAGGTGTTAAAGTCCCCCACTATTATTGTGTTACTGTCCATTTCCCCTTTTAAGATGTTAGCATTTGGCTTAACCAAATGTCGCTTTGGTTAGCATTTGAGGTACTCCTTTATTGGGTGCATATATGTTTGTAATTGTTCTATCTTCTTCTTGGATTGATCCATTGATTATGCAGTGTCCTTCCTTGTCTCCTGTAACAGTCGTTGTTTTAGTCTATTTTGTCTGATATGAGTATTGCTATTCCAGCTTTCTTTTGGTTTCCATTTGCATGGAATATCTTAGTCTGGATGTGTCCCTAACCTGAACTGGGTCCCTTATAGACAGCATATATATGGGGTCTTGTTTTTGTATTCATTCAGCCAGTCTGCATTTTTTGATTGGAAGATTTAATCTATTTATATTTATTGATATATATGTTCCTATTGACATTTTCTTCCTTGCTTTGGGTTTGTTTTTGTAGCTCTTATTTCTTCCCTTCCTCTTTTTTTCTGTTCTCTTGTGGTTTGATGACCATCTTTATTTCAGTTGCTTTTCCTTTTTTGTGTGTATATCTCTTGTAGTTTTTTGGTTCGCGTTTCCTATAAGGTTTTAATATAGCAATAACCAGGCTTCTCTGGTGGCTCAGATCATAAAGAATCTGCCTGCAATACGGGAGACCCAAGTTTAATCCTTGGGTCGAGAAGATCCCCTGGAGAAGGGAATGGCAACGCCAGTATTCTGGCCTGAAGAATCCCATGGAGCCTGGCAGGCTATAGTCATGGGGTTGAAAACAGTCAGACACAGCTAAGCAACTAACGCTTTCTACATACACAAAGGTTAAGTTGCTGGTCTCAATCTCAAACGCAGTTTCCATTTCTGTACTTGTACTCTCCTCCTCCCATCCCCCACACCCCACGCCACCCCACCCCTCTAGATCATCACAGAGCAATGAGCTGTGCTCCCTGTGCTACACAGCAGCTTCCCACCAGCTACTACTTTACACATGGTAGTGTATAAATGTCACTGTTGCTCTCTCAGTTCCTCCCACCTTCCCCTCCCACCCCGTGTTCACAGGTTCATTCTCTATGACCACATCTCTATTCCTGCCCTGCTAATATGTCCATCTGTGTCATTTTTCTAGCTTCTGTATATGTAGCATTAATACACCATATGTTTTTCATTATCTGACTTTGTGTGACAGATACTAGGTCCATTTACATCACTACAGATGAGCCAATTTTGTTTCTTTTTATAGCTGAGTAGTATTCCATTATATATATGTACCACATCTTCTTATCAATCCATCCATCCATCCATCCATCAACAGACTTTTAGGTTGCTTCTATGTCCTGGCTATTGTCTGATTCTTTCCATGAAAACAACTTTCTTTAAAATTAGTCCGTAAAAATCAGAATATAAACCATGTAAATCAGAATGACCAGTGTGGTTAAATAGGGTCTTTGTAGTATATTTGTAGTACTGAAAAGGCTGGTTCTGCATTAGGGACAGTTGATCTTCACCCCACACCTAGAAGGAAGGGTTTATTATTACTTGCAGCAAGAAAAAAAAAAGCAAAATGGCTGTCTGAGGAGGCCTTATAAATAGCTGTGAAAAGAAGAGAAGCAAAAAGCAAAGGAGAAAAGGAAAGATACAAGCATCTGAATGCAGAGTTCCAAAGAATAGCAAGGAGAGATAAAGCCTTCCTCAGCGATCAATGCAAAAACACAGAATGGGAAAGACTAGAGATCTCTTCAAGAAAATTAGAGACACCAAGGGAACATTTCATGCAACGATGGGCTCGATAAAGGACAGAAATGGTAGGGACCTAACAGAAGCAGAAGATATTAAGAAGA
>SJYX01024628.1:3315-50610 GCA_006410675.1 Oreotragus oreotragus
TGCACTCATCTCACACGCTAGTAAAGTAATGCTCAAAATTCTCCAAGCCAGGTTTCAACAATATGTGAACCGTGAACTTCCTGATGTTCAAGCTGGTTTTATTTTATTTATTTATTTTTTCAAGATGGTTTTAGAAAAGGCAGAGGAACCAGAGATCAAATTGCCAACATCCGCTGGATCATGGAAAAAGCAAGAGAGTGCCATAAAAACATCTATTTCTGCTTTATTGACTATGCCAAAGCCTTTGACTGTGTGGAGCACAATCAACTGTGGAAAATTCTGAAAGAGATGGGAATACCAGACCACCTGACCGGCCTCTTGAGAAATCTGTATGCAGGTCAGGAAGCAACAGTTAGAATTGGACATGGAACAACAGACTGGTTCCAAATAGGAAAAGGAGTACGCCAAGGCTGTGTATTGTCACCCTGCTTATTTAACTTGTATGCGGAGTACATCATGAGAAATGCTGGGCTGGAAGAAACACAAGCTGGAATCAAGATTGCCAGAAGAAATATCAATAACCTCAGATATGCAGATGACACCACCCTTATGGCAGAAAGTAAAGAGGACCTAAAAAGCCTCTTGATGAAAGTAAAAGAGGAGAGTGAAAAAGTTGGCTTAAAGCTCAACATTCAGAAAACAAAGATCATGGCATCTGGTCCTGTCACTTCATGGGAAATAGATGGGGAAACAGTGTCAGACTTTATTTTTCTGGGCTCCAAAATCACTGCAGATGGTGACTGCAGCCATGAAATTAAAAGACGCTTATTCCTTGGAAGAAGAGTTACGACCAGCCTAGATAGCATATTCAAAAGCAGAGACATTACTTTGCCGACTAAGGTCCGTCTAGTCAAGGCTATGGTTTTTCCTGTGATCATGTATGGATGTGAGAGTTGGACTGTGAAGAAGGCTGAGCGCCAAAGAATTGATGCTTTTGAACTGTAGTGTTGGAGAAGACTCTTGAGAGTCCCTTGGACTGCAAGGAGATCCAACCAGTCCATTCTGAAGGAGATCAGACCTGGGATTTCTTTGGAAGGAATGATGCTAAAGCTGAAACTCCAGCACTTTGGCCACCTCATGTGAAGAGTTGACTCATTGGAAAAGACTCTGACGCTGGGAGGGATTTGGGAGCAGGAGGAGAAGGGGACGACTGAGGATAAGATGGCTGGGTGGCATCATGGACTCGATGGACGTGAGTCTGAGTGAACTCCGGGAGTTGGTGATGTTCAGGGAGGCCTGACGTGCTGCAATTCATGGGGTCGCAAAAAGTCGAACACGACTGATCGACTGAACTGAACTATTGCTCTCATTACCGCCTGAATCATCCCCACACAACCCTGCAATCTCCCCAACCCCATTCTGTGTAAAAATTTTCTTCATGAAACCAGTCCCTGGTATCAAAAAGGTTGGGGGCCTCTGCTTTAATGCATCCATTGTTTTTTTTTTCTAACTAGTACAGAGTGGCCAAAATGTGTTCTGATGTTATTATTACTTGATGCAGTGCATTGTAACTGTGCAGTTCGGCAAATGGTTTTTTTTTTTAATTAAGCTTTTTATTTTGTATTATAGTATGGCCAGTTAACAATCTTTTTTAATTTTATTTTAATTGGAGGCTAATTACTTTATAGTATAGTAGTGAGTTCTGCCATACATTGACATGAATCAGCCATGGGTGTACATGGTATGTCCCCCATCCTGAACCCCCCCGTTCCACCTCCCTCCCCATCCCATCCCTCAGGGTCATCCCAGTGCACCAGCCCTGAGCCTGTCTCTTATACANTTCTGCCATACATTGACATGAATCAGCCATGGGTGTACATGGTATGTCCCCCATCCTGAACCCCCCCGTTCCACCTCCCTCCCCATCCCATCCCTCAGGGTCATCCCAGTGCACCAGCCCTGAGCACCCTGTCTCATGCATTGAACCTGGACTAGCGATTTGTTTCACATGTGGTAATATACATGCGTCGGTGCTATTTTTGATGTTGTCTATGTTTGATAATGGTAAATAAAGATTTAGACCTCTTGCACCACCATTTCTTCTCTATTTTTCCTAATATAGTATAAAAACCATTTGGTTAAATCAGTATTCAGTTTATATTATTCTTAGGCAAACATTATTCACAACAGAGCATTGTCATTGAATATCATTGTTCCCTTTAATTTTATTGTTCTTCTGGTTAGTTTTTTTTTTTTTTTTTTTTTCTCCCTCTTTTTCTTTTCTGTTTTTGGCCGTGCATCAAGGCATGCAGGATCTTAGTTCTGCCACCTGGGATCGAACCCATGTCCCCTGCCGTGGAGGCATAGAGTCCTAACCACTGGACTGCAGTGGTGGTGGTGGATTGGTCACTAAGTCGTGTCCAACTTTTGCGACCTCATGGACTGTAGCCTGCCAGGCTTCTCTGTCCATGGAATTTTCCAGGCAAGAATACTGGAGGGGTTGCCATTATAGCCTCTTGTTTTCCACAAGGCCAATCCTATCAAGTAATCTTATTAGTTTAAATGTTGTTTTGTTTTTCCTGGAGGTCTGTCTACTTCTGTTTTTCCTCTACCTAAACCCATTGTTCTTTCAGACTGCTGCTTCTGCTGCTGCTGCTGCTGCTGCTGCTGCTAAGTCACTTCAGTCGTGTCCGACTCTGTGTGACCCCACAGACGGCAGCCCACCAGGCTCCCCCATCCCTGGAATTCTCCAGGCAAGAATACTGGAGTGGGTTCATAGGTGAAATAGTTTAAATGGGTATCAAATTCTACTGGTTGGAGTTAAAATTTTCTTCATGATTTCAAAGGCATCACTTTTTTGACTTAAAACCTCTGGAAGCTATTGAGAAGAATTTCTGATTCTTTACACTATTTATGTGATATGTGTGACTGATCTTTTCATTCTTAGAAAAAATGAATTATCTCTTTATTTTCATTTTTCTGTAATTTCCTAATTTTCTGCCTTAGTGTATCTTACAGCCATTCATTGTATGGGGCACTTAATGAACGCCCTTTCGACCATTAGAAAGCCTTTTGTTTTGGGAAGTTGTCTTGAATTTTTTCATTGGTGATTTCCTCCCCTTGGTTTTTAATTATTCAAAAACTTTCCATATTGGATATTAGAACTCCTACAGTGGTCCTCTGATTAGGAAAAAAAAACATATATCTGTTTTATATACATATATGTATATAAAACATATATATTCATCTTTTTTGCTGAACCTGTGTATTCAGGTTTTTATTTCTACAGTCATGTCTTTAGGACCTCTTTTTTCTTTTGTTCTAAGTTTCTGCTTTGTGTAGCTTCTTTTTTCTCTATTTTTTCCCTCTGGCTGTGCTGGATCTTGCTTTGCACGGGCTTTCTCTAGTTGTGCTGAGCCAGGGCTGCTCTGCCTTGTGGTGCTCCGGTTTCTCATTGCAGCAGCTTCTCTCGTGGAGCGCGGTCTCTAGGGCACTCAGGCTCAGTGGTTGCGGCCCATGGGCTGTAGTTGCTCCACGGCTTGTGGGATCTTGCCGGGCCAGGGACTGAACCTGTGTCCCCTGCACTGGCAGGTGGATTGGTATCCACTGGGCCCCTAGGGAAGTCCGGCATAGCTTCTGATACTTGTTTTTCTGATGCAAAATCTTCTTTTATATCTCTGAAGATTTTAATGATTATTTTTTATTTTCTTTAAAAATTTTTTTCTTTTTGCATAGCCTGTCTCCGCCATATTGTCTTCCTTTGGTTGGCTGGCTGAGCTACTGTTACAGTTGTCTCCTCATGTTAACAAATAGGGGGCTGGTTGGAAGCTCTGAGTGCCAAGGTGAGGTTGTATGGTCTCTCTGCTTCCCTGCAGAGCGATCTTCCTACACCTTTGTAGGGGACGCCCATGTCAACATCTTTGGGACTTTCTTCTAGGGTGTTTACATTTCTCAGAGGAACCTATCAGTATCTTGGAAGGTAAAGGCTTAGTTACCAGTGTTCTGCCTTTGGAATGCATATGTACATCCTCTTTTCAGTAACTGTTTGAACTTTTACCTGAGTTTCAAGACTTCTCCAGAGAGCCTCAGGTGTACCTTCTTCCATTATCACCACTCTGAATAGTGCCAGCGTGGGCTGGTTATCCAGCAGCATATGAGAGAGAAATCTGGCCATCTCTTCTGAAATAGCTTTCCATCAGTTTGGTTTATCTCCATTTCACCTAGCTCTAGAGGCTCTGATACTGTTAAATCTGGAGTGTTTTGAGTATTGAGTATTCTGCAGTCTCAACTGGGTATTCTGCAGTATCAGTTGAGTATTCTACCGTGTCAGTTGGGTTACTTTTCAGCTTTATCCAGAACTGGCTTAAGAGTTGGGGGTTCCTGGTCTAGTTCAGTTATTTCTCATTTGTAACTGTCAAAAATATGTCGCTGTTGTCCCTTCTGTCCTCTCCATTCTTGAAAACTGTTGCCTTTTAAAAATTGCTTTTTTGCAGTTTCCATGGGATTTTGAGAGAGAGTGAAATATATAGATATTCAATATACCATCTCTTCCTAGAACCCAGAATTATTTACAGTAGTGAAAAACTGAACCAACTTAAATGTCCAGCAATAGAGGAATGATTGTATGAGTCACAATGCAGCCATAAGATGACTGTTATGAAGAAATTTTATGCTTTCTATAAGCTTTTAATGACTGTTTGAAGTTAACGGGTAAAGTAATACACACAGTAGTTACAAGTTGTATTATTTCGCTTTTTTTTTTTTGGCTGAGTGGCTCGTTTAGTTCCCCAACCAGAGATGGAAGCCAGGCCCTCTAAAGTGGAGGCACAGAGTCTGAACCATCAGGGAATTCCTGTATTTCAACTATTTTAAAAGAAACAAACAAGAAAAACCCTGATCTGGAGGCATGCAGTCTAGTTGGTGAAGTAGCTCTGAATGCCAGGCAGAGAAAAAGCGAGGCAGTAATATAGGTACAGGGCTTCCCTGGTGGTTCAGTGGTAAAGAACCCACCTTCAATGCAGGAGATGTGAGTTCAGTCCTGCGTTGGAGAAGGAACTGGCAGCCCAGTCCAGTATTCTTGCCTGGAAAATCCCATGGACAAAGGAGCCTGGCAGACTACAGTTCATGGGGTTGCAAAAGAGCTGGACACGACTGAGTGACCGAACTACAATGTAGGCATGGACTAGACTATGCTCAAGGTCACTAAGAGGTATTATTGTGTCCTAAAGTTGACTGACAGAAATCAGGCCAACCTCTCTTTCACCTCCCAAGTTATTTTACCAGGGTTATATTGCTGTTTAGTAGTTTTGGTAGCTGCTTTGCACCCTATTTATGTCAGTCCCGTTAGCTCCGTGTATGAGTGAGGATAAAGAAGTAGGCTCCAGTGACTGAGGCAGTGTTGGCCCATAGCCTAATGTAAAAAACTTCACACAGGCACAAAATAGAGAGACGGAAGTCTGAAGAGACATTTTCTCTGAGTTGTGGTGGAGTTGTTTGTCCTGCTGGGGATAGATGTTTTCCTTTGCTCATGGTATCTCCCAGGCAAGAATACTGGAGTGGGTAGCCATTTCCTTCTCCAGGGGATCTTCCCAACCCAGGGATCAAACCCCGATCTCCTGCATTGCAGATGGATTCGTTACCATCTGAGCCACCAGGGGAGCCCCTTAACTTTACTAGAGTGTGAAAAAAATCTGTGTGCTTTTGTAATTCCCCTTTAAAAAAAAGAAAAGAAAACATATCAGAACCTAAGCTGATCCATTGGGTTGCAAAGAACGACTGAGTGACTGAACTGAACTGAAGGCTGATCCATTGAAAATTGTCATTTCAGACCTGAAACCAAAAAGCTCCTAGATAAAGACATAGGCAGAACACCCTTTGGCATAAATCATAGTGATGTTTTTAAGATCTGACTTCTAAGGCAAAAGAAACAAAAGCCAGAATAAACAAATGGGACCTAACTAAGCTTACAGACTTTTGCACAACAAAGGAAACTATCAACTGTTAAAACAAAAAGACAACCTAATGAATAGGAGAAAGTATTTACAAATAATGTGACTGATAAGAGGTTAATATCCAAAATATATATAAGCAGCTCATATAACTCATATCAAAAAACAAACCCAATTTAAAAATAGGCAGAAGACCTGAATAGATATTTTTCTGAAGAAGATAACACAGATAGCCAACAGGCAAATGAATGTTAGTTCAGTGTTGCTAATCGTCAGAGAAATGCAGATCAAAATCACAGTGATTTTCACAGTTGTCAGAATGGTTATCATCAAAAAGACTACAAATAACAAATGTTGGGGAGAATGTGGAGAAAAGGGAACCCTTGGACACCTTTAATGAGAATGTAAATTGGTGCATCCACTATGGAAGATAGAGGGTCCTCAAAATATTAAAAATAGAACTGCTATATGACAAAGCAATTCCATTCCTCAGTATATATCCAAAGAAAATGAAAACTAATTCAAAAAGATAGCATGCAGCCCAATGTTCATAACAGCATTATTTATAGTAGCTAATACATAGAAGCAACTTAAGTGTCTATCAACAGATGATGGATAAAGATTTATAAATTTGTATCTATATAGATATAGATACATACACACAATGGAATATTAATAAACCATAAAAAAGAATGAAATTCTGTAATTTGCAACAACATAGATAGACCTAGAATATACAATGCTAGTGAAGTAAATCAAATGGAGAAAGACAAATACTCTGTTATCACTTATATGTGGAATCTAAAAAAATAAAACAAACTAGTGTATATAACAAAAAGGAAGCAGACTCACAGACACAGAGAAAAAACTAGTGGTTACCAGTGGGAGAGGGAAGGAGGGAGGGGCAAGATAGGTATAGATACGAGTACAAATTCATATGTGTAAAATAAATAAGGATAAACTGTATGGCAGAGGGGCAGTATAGCCACTATTTTGTAATAATCTTTATTGTTGTTGGGCTTTCCTGATAGCTCAGCTGGTAAAGAATCCACCTGCAATGCAGGAGACCCCAGTTCTATTCCTGGGTGGGGAAGATCCCTTGGATCTTAGGCTACCCTCTCCAATATTCTTGGCCTTCCTTTGTGGCTCATTTGATAAAGAATCTGCCTCCAATGTGGAAGACCTGGGTTCGATCCCTGGTTGGGAAGATCCCATGGAGAAGGGAAAGGCCACCCACTCCAATATGCTGGCCTAGAGAATTCCATGGACTATACAGTCCATGGGTCACAAAAAGTCAGACACAACTAAACGACTTTCACTTTCTTTTTTGTTGTTCAGTCACTCAATCGTGTCTGACTCTATGACCCCATGGATCACAGAACCGCAGGCTTCCCTGTCCATCACCAACTCCTGGAGCCTGGTCATACTCATGTCCGTTGAGTCAGTGATGCCATCCATCCATCTCATCCTGTGTCATCTCCTTGTCCTCCTTTCCTCAATCATCAGGGTCTTTTCTAATGAGTCAGTTCTTTACATCAGGTCGCCAAAGTATTGGAGTTTCAGCTTTAGCATCAGTCGTTCTAATGAATATTCAAGACTGATTTCCTTTAGGATTCACTGGCTTGATTTCCTTGCTGTCCAAGGGACTCTCAAGAGTCTTCTCCGGCACCACAGTTGGAAGGCATCAATTCTTTGGCGCTCAGCCTTTTTTATTGTCCTGCTCCCACATCCGTACATGACTACTGGAAAAACCATAGCTTTGACTCCATGGACCTTTGTAGGCAAAGTAATGTCACTCTTTTCAATATGCTGTTTACGTTTGTCGTAACTTTTCTTCCAAGGAGCAAGCATCTTTTCATTTCATAGCTGCAGTCACCACCCACAGTGATTTTGGAGTCCAAGAAACTGGAATATAATCTATAAAAATATTGAATCACTGTCTTGTACACCTGAAATGAATATAATACTGTAAAGCACCTATTTGTTGTTGTTCAGTCACTAAGTTCTGTCAACTCTTTGCAACCCCGTGGACAGCAGCATGCCAGGCCTCCCTGATCCTCACTATCTCCTGGAGTTTGCCCAAGTTCATGTCCATTGAGTCGGTGATGTTATCCAACCCTCTCATCCTCTACTGGCCTCTTCTCCTTTTGTCTTCAATTTTTCCCAACATCAGGGTCTTTTCCAGTGAGTTGCTTGCATCAGGTGGCCAAAGTACCGGAGCTTCAGATTTAGCATCAGTCCTTCCAATGAGTCTTCAGGGTTGATCTCCTTCTTGCAGTCCAAGGGACCCTCAAGAGTCTACTCCAACACCACAGTTCAAAAGCATCAATTCGTCAGCGCTCAGCCTTCTTTATGGTCCAACTCTCACATCCATACATGACCACTGGAAAAACCATAGCTCTGACTAGACAGACCTTTGACAGCAACGTGCTGTCTGCTTTTTAATACATTGTCTAGGTTGGTCATAGCTTTTCTTCCAAGGAGCAGGCATCTTCTAATTTTGTGACTGCAGTCACCATCCATGTGATTTTGGAGCCCAAAAAAATAAACTCTGTTACTGTTTCCGTTTTTTCCCCCATCTATTTGCCATGAAGTGATGGGACTGGATGCCATGATCTTAGTTTTTTGAATGTTGTGTTTTAAGCCAGCTTTTTAACTTTATCACCTTCATCACCTTTAGTTCTTCTTTGCTTCCTGACATGAGGGTGGTGTCATCTGCATATCTGAGGTTGTTGATATTTCTCCTGGCAATCTTGATTCCAGACTGGGCTTCATTCAGCCTGGCATTTTGAATGATGTACTCTGCGTAGACGTACAGATGGTAAAGAATCTGCCTGCAATATGGGAGACCCAGGTTCGATTCCTGGGTTGGGAGGATCTCCCGGAGAAGGGAATGGCAACCCACTCCAGTATTCTTGCCTGGAGAATCCTTCTGTACAGAGAAGCCTTGTGAGTTACAGCCCATGGAATCGCAAAGAGTCAGACACGACTGAGTGACTACCACCACCACTCCACACAGAAATCAAATAGGCATGGTGACAATATACAGTCGTGACGTGCCCCTCTCCCAATTTACAACCAATCTGTGGTTCCATGTCTGGTTCTAACTGTTGCTTCCTGACCTGAATACAGGTTTCTCAGGAGGCAGGTAGGGTGGGTCTGGTATTTTCCACAGCTTGTGATGCACACAGTCAAAGGCTTTAGCGTAGTCTATGAAAAAGAAGTTGATGGTTTTCTGGAATTCCCTTGCTTTTCCTATGATCCAACGGATGTTGCTAGTTTGATCTCTGGTTCCCCTGCCTTTTCTAAATTCGGCTTGTGCCTCTGGAAGTTCTTGGTTCATGTACTGTTAAGGCCTAGCTTGAAGGATTTTGAGCATTATCTTGCTAGCATGTGAAATGACTGCAATTATGCAGTAGTTTGAATATTCTTTGGCATTGCCCTTCTTTGGGACTGGAATGAAAACTGGCCTTTTCTTTCTTTGGGATTAGAATGAAAAATTGACCTCGTTCATTGTTGTTGTCCAGTTGCTAAGTCCCATCTGACTCGCTGCAGCATGCCAGGCTTCCCTGTCCCTATCTCCTGCAGTTTGCTGAGACTCATGGCCCTTGAATCGATGATGCATCATGTGGTGTCCTCTCCAGCACCACAGTTCAAAAGCACCAATTTTTCCGCACTCAGCCTTCTTTCTGGGTCTTACTTCTGCTGCTGCTGCTGCTAAGTCGCTTCAGTTGTGTCAGACTCTGTGTTCCTTTATGGTAGTCCTTCTCCTCCACCCTGTGCTTTTCACTGGCTAGTCACCAGAATAAAGAGGGCAGAGATTTTCTTTTTTATTTTTTTTCCCACTTTGGATTTTCTAGCTCCAAAGAAAATGCCTTGAGAACAGTAAATGAAGGCTCAGTAAGAGGATGTTGGATGAGTGAATACTGTGATTATAGTGTATGATGGATAGCCTAGTCTCATTTTTTTTTCTTTAAAGTTAAAAATATATGTTTGTGTCTAGACATTTATGGCTATTGATTTTTAAAGCCTTCAGGATTTAACACCACATTGCAAATAAGCTATACTTCAAAAAACTTTTTTAAAGGATGGGGGGATGAAACGGTAATAAATGAATAAACCACAGGGGTGGGGGAGGGAAATTTTTTTAACACCATAAAATACATATTTACAATGATTTTTTTCCTTTGGACTCTTCAGTTTTCCCAAAGGCTGAATGGTAACTTTTAAAATCCAGACTTCTTTCCCAAAACATGTTTTTCTGTTTTCACTCTTGTTTTCCTGTCTTTTAAATTCAAGGTCAGATGGGAGCTTGTGATTTCATTATGTAAATGAAAGATTGTATGAGTTTAAAACTTAGTTTTAGGATGACATCCCTACTTTAAAGGGCTTCCTGGGTGGTGCTAGTGGTGAAGAACCTGCCTGCCAATGCAGGAGACATAAGAGATCCAGGCTCAATCCCTGGGTCAGGAAGATCCCCTGGAGAGGGCAGAGGAGCCTGGCGGTCCCCAGGGTCGCAAAGAGGTGGACACGACTGATGGGCCTGAACGTGCGCATCCTATTTTAAAAATCAAATGTGCTACTGTTTATTTTTTTATTTTATTTTTTTAAAATTTTTACTTTTACTTTATTTTACTTTACAGTACTGTATTGGTTTTGGCATACACTGACATAAATCTGTCATGGGTTAAAATCAAATGTGCTACTGTTTAAAGGAGCAGTGCTACTTTACTTGGAGAAGTAAATCCAAGAACAAGTATTTTGAGAAGCGAGAAATAAACACGGATGGAGTGGAAAGTAGGCCAGGTATGGTGATTACCGAGTTTATGTAGTAAGAAAGCCCAAGTCACACAGCTGTGTATGTGAAGAGATCACGAATTGCTTTCCCAGTTTGCAGCTCATGGCCTGGCTCTTCCAAATGACCGTTTGTGGTAGCAGAGACTTCCTTTTGCTCATGGTCAATGGGAAGTCTAGTCCAGACTTTCCCACTCCCAGCAGTGTTTAGTTACCAGTCACTCTCGTTTGTCTGGAGTCTGCTCTCGGCTGTTTATGCTGGATAGATGGCAGGCCATTCAGTTAACCAGCCGCCCAGGCCGTGGGTGTGGCTGCCCTGTCTCTGCTGGGGCTGAGACGTAAAGGTATGAAATGATGATGTGGAAGCAAGCTATAGAACGGGCCTCGTTGAATAGTTGTTATTTGCTGTTTTGTTGCTAAGTCATGTCTGACTGTTCTTGCGACCCCAGGGACCGTATAGCCCACCAGGCTCCCCTGTCCGTGAGATTTGCCAGGCAAGAATACTGGCATGGGTTTCCTTTTCCTTCTCCAGGGGACCTTCCCAGCGCAGGGATCGAACCCATGTCTCCTGCATTGGCAGGTGGATTCTTTACCACTGACGCACTGGGGAGACATCTGGGAGGTGGGATCAGTTTTTGAAGAAAGAGCATGCAGTCAAGGACTGAAATACAATAGTCAAGGACTGGGCTTTGCAGAATTGCCCCAATTAGGAAACAAGAGAGGAGAACAAACCTTCCTGAAAAAAAGCTGGAGAAAGAGCAGAGGTGAGCACTTTCAAAATCAGTAGGCAGTGGTGACCTTTGAAAAAAAGGCAGTCATTTTCTGCTTTTGATGGAGTAGGGGGAAATGGCAAGAAAACAAGTATAATATGTGTTGGCCACATTAATTCCTCATGGATGGAGTGAAGGCCAAGGTGATCAGTTTGAAGACTGCTTCAAATTAAACAATCAGTATATCTTGGAAACTCATCTTGGTCCCAGGGCTTGAGAATACCTTCCTTTGTCTCACTGACCACATCACATTGCTGGTGCTGCTGCTGCTGCTAAGTTGCTTCAGTCGTGTCCAACTCTGTGCGACCCCAGAGACGGCAGCCCACCAGACTCCCCCGTCCCTGGGATTCTCCAGGAAAGAACACTGGAGTGGGTTGCCATTTCCTTCTCCAATGCAGGAAAGTGAAAAGTGAAAGTGAAGTCACTCAGTCGTGTCCGACTTTTAGCGACCCCATGGACTGCAGCTCACCAGGCTCCTGTGTCCATGGGATTTTCCAGGCAAAAGTACTGGAGTGGGGTGCCATTGCCTTCTCCGCTGCATCACATCGAGAGGATCCTAATCTTTTGTTCTCCTAGGTTCTTTGATGCCAAAGAGACTGTAACTTTTGGAGGATTTTCCAGTTTTTCTCTGGGGAGATGAATAGTCCTTTCTAACCTGATGTTCTCTACAGGTTAGTAGACCCTAACTGTAATGAGGGTTTGACCCTTGAAAATGTGAGGGGCAGGGGCACCAACCCTCCATGCAGTCAAAAATCTGTGTATAATTTATAGTTGGCTCTCTGTATGTGCAGTTCTTCTGTATCCACACCCTCAGGTCCTGTAGTACTGTGGTACTTATTTATGGGAAAAAATCCACATATAAGTGAACCCCATGTTGATCAAGGGTCAACTGTGTATCAGTCTATAAACCACTGAATGTAGAGGTTAAGAGCATGAACTCACTAGTTCTGCTACTGTTTAACTGGGTGGTTTTAGGTAAATTAGTTAACTGTCTTCTGCCTCATTTTCTTCATCTCTAAAGTGGACAATAATAGTGCCAACTGCATATAGAAAGAAAAATGCACAGTCTAAGCACTGAGTTAAATTTGCACCAGGGTCTTATTGAGGTCTATAGCCAAGGAAGCAGCTTCTCAGTAGCTCTGAGAAACTGCTCTGAAGAGGCAAGAGAGAGGCTAGTTTATGTATGATGTTTTTTGGTGGGGAATGCAGTCAAGTATGTATCTTGGTAAAAGATTACTGCTGGTTTACAAAGAACAGATATCACAAATTAATGACTTCAGGGCTTTTCTCTGTATGAGAAAACAGAAAGAAGCTGGGTTTAATTTAGCGACCCCATGGACTGCAGCTCACCAGGCTCCTGTGTCCATGGGATTTTCCAGGCAAAAGTACTGGAGTGGGGTGCCATTGCCTTCTCCGCTGCATCACATCGAGAGGATCCTAATCTTTTGTTCTCCTAGGTTCTTTGATGCCAAAGAGACTGTAACTTTTGGAGGATTTTCCAGTTTTTCTCTGGGGAGATGAATAGTCCTTTCTAACCTGATGTTCTCTACAGGTTAGTAGACCCTAACTGTAATGAGGGTTTGACCCTTGAAAATGTGAGGGGCAGGGGCACCAACCCTCCATGCAGTCAAAAATCTGTGTATAATTTATAGTTGGCTCTCTGTATGTGCAGTTCTTCTGTATCCACACCCTCAGGTCCTGTAGTACTGTGGTACTTATTTATGGGAAAAAATCCACATATAAGTGAACCCCATGTTGATCAAGGGTCAACTGTGTATCAGTCTATAAACCACTGAATGTAGAGGTTAAGAGCATGAACTCACTAGTTCTGCTACTGTTTAACTGGGTGGTTTTAGGTAAATTAGTTAACTGTCTTCTGCCTCATTTTCTTCATCTCTAAAGTGGACAATAATAATGCCAACTGCATATAGAAAGAAAAATGCACAGTCTAAGCACTGAGTTAAATTTGCACCAGGGTCTTATTGAGGTCTATAGCCAAGGAAGCAGCTTCTCAGTAGCTCTGAGAAACTGCTCTGAAGAGGCAAGAGAGAGGCTAGTTTATGTATGATGTTTTTTGGTGGGGAATGCAGTCAAGTATGTATCTTGGTAAAAGATTACTGCTGGTTTACAAAGAACAGATATCACAAATTAATGACTTCAGGGCTTTTCTCTGTATGAGAAAACAGAAAGAAGCTGGGTTTATTAAAAATCTTCCTGAGATACACCTATCTCAGGGCCTGTTTGCCCAAAGCACAGAGCATCCTCTTACTGTCTTAATTTCCTAGGTCCTGAGCACAGAGCGCTTCATCCTTTTATCGTCTTAATCTCTTCGGATACACAGGGTGCACTGTTGGCCAGTGATTGCAGCAGGTTAATACATCCTTGTAGAATTCACTGATGAGCAAAACACTCTTTGCTCTTTTCTGTTTGTACAGCCTACACAGTAATTGTTGAGCATTAAATGAGATAATATCTGTAAAGCCACAGAATAGTGTCTTAACAGGTAGGAGCTCCTCCATAAATGTGATGTTAAACCAATGAATTCTGTTTTTGTTTGTTTGTTGTATTTTTTTAACTTAATTAACTTGTTTTAATTGGAGGTTAATTACTGAGTAAACCAATGAATTCTTAACTCTTAAGATCCAGGGAAGAAAAATAAGAGAATAGTACTGCAGGGGGACTGTGGAATTGAAAAAAGGTTATTTTCCCCATAAGGGACACTTGTATATGTTTGAAAGGAGAGGTGCTAAAGGCAGGTCAGCAGAAAGGGCTAAGATCCTAGAGGAGGGAATTGAGAGTGAACGTGGAATGAGGGGCTTCCAAGGTGGCGCTAGTGGTAAAGAACCCGCCTGCCAGTGCAGGAGATATAAGAGATGCAGGTTTGATCCCTGAGTGGGGAAGATCCCTCTTGATCCCCTGGAGGAGGGCACGGCAACACTCAGATCTCATAGCCAAACATTGGTTCAGTAGATGATGTTGATGCTTTCACTTTGAGAAACACTGGTGGGAAAAGCATTCATTTGTACTTTTGAAATAAAGTAGAAGCTAAATTGTTCTCACTCCTATAAAAAGAATGGGTGTGATTGGATTAGGATTTGGTTCTCAATTCTGTAAAACCTTAGGGTCCCTTTTTATAACAAATAGTAATATTTCCTTTACTCTTCATAGTATATTCATGGAAAATATGAATATTCAAGATGTTCCTAGAAATGTAAGTTATATAAGTTCCCCCACAATTGATATAATAAATGTTCTAACTGTAATATAAAGGAGAAATAAAATATTATAATAAAGTGTTTTAATATGCAAATGATTGGCCTGGCTACCCAAGGAAACTGAATTGTCCCCACAAACTTTCAAAATCACCCCTTGAGAGCAGTGGCATAGTCACTGAGAAGCACTGGTTTAGGTGGAGGCTTAAAACATGAGGGCAGAGGGGACTGAAAAGATGTGTATAAGAAGAATGCCAAATAGCAGTGAAGATGTGACTGCAGTTCGCGTGAATTTGGGGTAGGAGGATCACAACTTCCTCCAGCAGTGCTGGGGAGACCAAGAGTAGGATCTGGGACCACATGCAGTAAGTGTGCTCTGCTGAAGCAGGAGGGAGATGAGATGGTTGAGGGGCTAGTGGGTCACATGGTATCTAGAGTCTGAAGAATCTAGAGACCTGAAAGGTCAGACTCCCCTCCGTCAATAAGTAGTCAGGAGGCAAGAGAAACTTACCTTGGTTCAAAACATAAAATGCTGGGAGAAAAGAATAGCAACAAAACAGGACATATATATATATATATATATATCTTAGCCAAACACAGAGATGAGGAGAAAGGAAAAATCCAGAGGGCAAAGGTAGGAATGGACTCCCGTCTATTCCCTGAGGATTCTGCCCATTCTCAGAGGAGGATGGGGGATGTTAACAGAGCAGGGGCAGGAGATAAAGCCTGGGTGAGGCCTGCGCTCAGTTTCCTCTTCATTCTGCACAAACTGATTCTGAGAGGAGAAGCTTATCTCGATTCGTGCAGCGTGAACACCGGAGTCCAACCTCAAGCCCGTAGCCAAGATATTCTCGAGTCGGATGCCCGGCTCCTCTCCCTGGTCTGGTCTGAAGGGTTGGGAGCCAGGCAAGGATGAAGTCGACTGACGACTAAACAACCTTTCCGCGTGGGTGTGCCCCACGGGACTCCACACTGGGAGATCCGGAGACCTTCAGTTAGCCTGCCTTGGGACGCGGTGGGTTTCTGTCGGGAAGGGATCCGGGCGCGGCGAGTTGTTGGAGGAAGCGGCCGGCAGGGGGCGCGGTGGTGTAGGTACAGGGATAGTTCAGGGCGTTTGGAATGGCGTTCCCCGGAAATACGGGCTTATCTATTAACAGTACTAAAATAGAGTTCGAAAATATGTTTATTTGGATCGCTAAGATAAGGGTCAGTTGGAGTCATTACAGGAGTGACCCAGACCTTAATATAGTGGTGTGCTCAGCAGCGGGTAGTGCCAAGGTCAGCCTCAGGGAAGATGACCAGGGTCAGGTGGTTTTCTCGGGGCGAGCCTCATCCATTGCACCCTAGATGAGCTGACCCCAGCGATTTCCCCAGATACGGATAACTCGGTTGCATAATTTGTGGTAGTGGGGGACTGTGTTGGCGCTTTCCCCCGTCCTCTTTGTATCTTAAAGACAAATCGTTCAAGATGTTTTCTAAAAGGGGTCTAGTGGCTCATCTCTAATGCTGAAGGGGTTATCACATAAGGTAGGTAGGTAGAGGTGAGTATAACACACAGACGTAGTGAAATAGAGATCTTAAATACTAAACCACTATGAAACGTTCTTCTGCCAGGTACAGGTTTTTTGGGTTTTGTCAGGATTATTTACTTAACTTCAGCTGTCTGAGCTTTAGGATCTGAGTTTACCTGAATGCTTTTGAACGTTTTTAGTTTTGGAGTGTTACAATATCTCAGTTTTTTTAGGCTGATTATATTTTGCAGTTATATACCATTTTGGGTGTATGGGGATAAGAAAAGCAAGTTATTAAAACTATTTTCAGTTCTTTTAGCCTTTTATATGTGGTTACCAAAATTTGTAAAATTACATGTCATTCACATTATATTCTGTTGGCCATCATTTCTCCCTTATTTTGAAAAAGTCTCCAGGAGGTCTTGCTGTGTTACTTCTATAGCGTGCTTCCCCTTCCTGGAATGCCCTGCCTTCTCTCATCAATCTTTGACATTCAGCTCTCTCTTGTTGCAGCTGCCTGGGATCCACCCAAACTGCCACAGAATCTAAGATGGACTTAAACATTACTCTCGGTACTGTAGGCACAATGCTGCATAAGGCACTTCCTTTAAAATCAGAAGAAAAAAAGATGAATTTTTAGGTGGAAGAAAATGTATATAACAACGTCATCTTTTTATATTAATACGTTTTTCATGGAGGAAGGGTCCACAAAGGCAAAGGTGTATAGGATCCTTCAGTCATCATGTGGTCCTTTGATTAATGCTCATTACTTTTTTCCTCTAATTCTGGCAGGTCTATTTCCTCTACAGTTTGTGATCTTATTTATTACAGGGAGACTCTATCTCCACATGATTACTCTTAGTATCTCCAATGCCTTAGGCTAGTTGCTGGCACATTAAGTTAAGGTGGCTGTAAGTGACTAGTTTCATACGAGTAACCACTTGAGATGGAGAAGGCGATGGCACCCCACTCCAGTACTCTTGCCTGGAAAATCCCATGGACAGGAGCGGGGTAGGCTGCTGTCCAAGGTCGCACAGAGTCGGACATGACTGAAGCGACTTAGCAGCATCAGCAACAACTTGAGAACAGGCTTTTGTTTTTGTTTTTTTCATCATGAGTAGCACTCATAGAAACTCATGGATACTTTGTGAATGTTGAAAATACTGGAGTAGGTAATGTGGTCATCAGAAATAAAGTTCCCATGAGGACTTATTGTATAACACAGGGAACTCTACTCAATACTCTGTAATGGCCTATATGGGGAAATAATCTTAAAAAGAGTGGATCTATGTATATGCATTACTGATTCACTTTGCTGTACAGTAGAAGCTAATACAACATTATAAGTCAACTATACGCCAATAAAATTTTTTTTAAAAAAAAGAAAGACTTCCTCAGCATAGCAAGAAGAGCCTTAGAATGTCTGTGAAATCATACCGGGGGGGACACAGTCATAGAGGACTCAGCACTGTGGCCAGCCTGGCATTCATGGAAACAGCAAACCATCTGGAATGAAATTAGAATGGTAGATCAATAATGAAATTATAACACATAACTGAGGTGGACTGGGTCACACTTTGTGGATGACAGTATCTAGCAGGTGTCTAAGTAGAGTAACTGTGGTTTATACTGCAGAGCCCTGTGGATGGGAAATGTAAAACCAGGGCCAGTGTTACATCTAAAGTGCCTCAGAATGGGTTTGGCTCCCCGAAACATAGCGGATGTGTGTGTAGAGTGTCTATAGAGTTGCTCAAGCTGGTAATGGACATTTAGATTCAGTTGTCAGCACCATGGACTTCTTAACCGTCAGACCTGCTCAGTAAGCTTATATAACAAAAGGCAGCTTTCAAAAATTACTGCCACACATTATATTTCTGAACATACTCTCTCCTTGACTCCCATGAGGCAAAGATATGAGTGGAAATTCAGAGATGGGGTGAGACTCACAGACTGAGCGCCATGTCTTTTGGGACAGAACATCTTAGTTCTCAGAGGCAGCCATGGTCTGAGAGAGGGGGTGTGCGCTGGTGCAGCCCCTCCCTAGGAGTGCAGGAGCTCCAAACACTGGCTCTGCTGAGGGGCGGGCTGCGCCTCTCCACCTTGGCTCATCTGGGGCCTTGAGGCAGTTGGTCACGGAGCTGTTTTATTCTGTGTGTCAGTATATTGATATGTGTATATATACACACAGACACACACACACGGACATATATTCACTGTAATTATTATTGTTGTTCAGTTGCCCAGTCATGTCCAACTCTTTGCGACCCCATGGACTGCAGCACCAGGCTTCCCTGTCCTTCACCAGCTCCCGGAGCTTGCTCAAACTCATGTCCATTGAGTCTGCGATGCCATCCAACCATTTCATCCTCTGTCGTCCCCTTCTTCTAGCCTCAATCTTTCCCAGCATCAGAGTCTTTTCCAGTGAGTCAGCTCTTTGCATCAGGTGGCCAGAGTACTGGCTTCAGCATTCACTCCAATGAATACTCAGGGTTGATTTCCTTTAGGATTGATTGGTTTGATCTTGCAGTCCAAGGGACTCTCAAGAGTCTTCTCCAACACCACAGTTGAAAAGCATTAATTCTTTGGTGCTCAGGCTTCTTTATGGTCCAGTTCTCACATCCATACATGACTACTGAAGAAACCAAAGCTTTGACCATACAGATCTTTGTAGGCAAAGTAATGTCTCTGCTTTTAAATACGCTATGTTTATCATAGCTTTGCTTCCAAGGAGCAAGCGTCTTTTAATTTCATGGCTGCAGTTAGCATCTGCAGTGATTTTGGAGCACAAGAAAATAAAGTCTATCATTGTTTCCATTGTTTCCCCATCTGTTTGCCATTAAAGATGGGACCAGATACCATGATCTCAGTTTTTTGAATGTCGAGTTTTAAGCCAGTTTTTTCACTTTACCTCTATCACCTTCATCGAGAGGCTCTTTAGTTCCTCTTCGATTCCTGACGTTAGGGTGGTGTCATCTGCATATCTGAGGTTGTTTATATTTCTCCTGGCAATCTTGATTCCAGCTTGAGCTTCATTCAGCCTGGCATTTCGAATGATGTACTCTGCATAGAAGTTAAATAGGCAGGGTGACAATATACAGTCTTCACATACTCCTCTCCTAATTTTGAACCAGTCTGTTGTTCTATGTCTGGTTCTAACTGCTGCTTCTTGAGCTGCATATGAGTTTCTCAGGAGGCAGGTAAGTTGGTCTGGTATTTTATCTTTTAAAGAATTTTCCACAGTTTATTTTGATCCACACAGTCAAAGGCTTTAACATAGTCAATGAAGAAGAAGTAGATGTTTTTCTGGAATTCCCTTGCTTTTTCTATAGTCTCATGGATATTGGCAATTTGATCTCTGGTTCCTCTGCCTTTTCTAAATCCAGCTTGAACATGGAAGTTCTGGTTCATGTATTGTTGAAGCCTAGCTTGGAGAATTTTGAGCATTACTTTGCTAGTGTGTGAAATGAGTGCAATTGTGCGGTAGTTTGAACATTCTTTAGCATTGCCTTTCTTTGGGATTGGAATGAAAACTGACCTTTTCCAGTCCTGTGGCCACTGCTGAGTTTTCCAAATTTGCTGGCATGTTGAATGCACTAATAATTATCATTGTTTTGAGAGGGTAAAATCAAGCATAGATACCTAAAATATGGTAAAGTCACAATTTGAACCTGAGTCTATCTGATGCTAAAGCCTGTGTTTAGAGCTAAATATGGTGGCACATATTTCTTATAGTGGTTCCATCAGGACTTGGTCTTCTCATTATGAAGAAAAAAGAGTCTAACAAACTAATAATTATCATTGTTTTGAGAGGGTAAAATCAAGCATAGATACCTAAAATATGGTAAAGTCACAATTTGAACCTGAGTCTATCTGATGCTAAAGCCTGTGTTTAGAGCTAAATATGGTGGCACATATTTCTTATAGTGGTTCCATCAGGACTTGGTCTTCTCATTATGAAGAAAAAAGAGTCTAACAATATTATTGAAAGTCTGCCTCCTGTATTTCACAACCTGTTACACTGATATCATTTCAGTGCACTTCTTTACAGTACTTGTCCTGAAGGATATACATTTTTACAAAATTACATTTTTACATACCATTTCATATCTTTTTTTCCTCTTAACCTTTTGTCTTTCATGTTGTTCACTATAATATAATGTGTCTTTCATGTTCTTACTATTGTATGTTTAATACTCCATTTCCCTGCTGCTTTGATTCTAGGATTTGGGGGTGATTTTGATTTTTTGTAATTATATAATAAATACCATGTGCATAGGGCACTGTCTTTCTCTTACTTTCCACAGTTAAATGACATTTCCCGATCAAAATGTACGAACATACTTTGGGCAATAGATGTATATAATTAGGGTTAAAGTTTCCCTGAGCCACCCAGGAAACCCAATATTATAGTCATGTTTCAGAATATGTAGGAAAAACACATTAATCCATTCTTGTGTGTTATACTAACATATGTTACTTTGCATTTTGATGCATTTCCTTTAAGCATCTTAAATGCTTTTCTGTATTTTCCTAATTACCTACAGGGGAAATTTTATCACTATTGTAATAATTTAAAATACCCTCCCAAAATACAAAACAAAACAGTTAAAAAATCATACAGACTAAGAGGAAAATAACTGCCAGGAGGTTGCAAAATATGCCCATCCAACTGTGTCACTGTGGCACAAGGATTATTTTTAAGCCAAAAGCACTAAAAAACAGCAAATATGTAGGAAGAGTGGTCTGGCCTCCCTTTCTAACACAGGGGAAAGAAATATTCCAGAGAAGAGGGATAACACCCAGAGATTTCTGCACAAACAGGTCTTGTTAAAATCGTTATCTTTTTTAACCTCCTCATTTATGCTGCATGCTTCTCCACAATTGTCTGTCTTTTGTTCAACTTAATATAAAAACTTTAGGTTTCCACTTCTTTGGGTCTTCATTTTCTGTGAGGGCTCTTGTGTCAGATAAACTTCAGGTAAATAAATTAGTATGGTTTTGTCCTGTTAAACTGTGTATTCCAATGTAATTTTCAGGCTGGGCCAGAGACTAATAAAATAGAGGTAGTTTTGCCTCCCACGCACTACTAAACCCTTGACACTATAGTTGCTGCAGAGTTGTTTTGCCCAGAGCGCCTAGCCAGCGAGGGTAGAAAGAAAAACACAGTGCCTTGTCCATTTTCGCTGTCTAAAAAGAACAGAGGAGCACTCGCTTTGTTATCAGTCCAGGCCAGATGCTGCTTGCCTTTGCGCTGAGAACTGCAAGACTTGAATCTTGTAGAAGTCGTATTTGTGACCCCAACGACAAGGACGCCTGTCCAGGAGAGCAATGGCTTGGGTGGGGTGGCAAGGCTGGAGGTCGCATTTGACGCACATTCTGTTAAGCTCTCACAGAAACCCTGTGAGGCAGGCATGCAGTATTATTCCCACTTTACACTTTTGGGAAACGGTGATTGAGAGAGACTTCCGGGTATCACCTAGTTACGGAGTGGAGCGGCGATTCAGACCCAGCAACCGATCCTGCGACCCTCTTCCTGTGAGGGCCGCGCCTGCGCCGTGCCCTGCTCTGCCCTCCGCACGCTGCTCGGACTCCACACCCGTAACGAAGCTCCACCGAATTTTGCGCCTGTCTGCGAAGACGAAGAATTGAAAAATCTCAGCTACACTTGGTCTTTGGGGTCGGCGCCAGGCAGAGCTAGAACGAACTAGACCCTTGTCCAAAAGCAGTGACGTCAAATGACAAGGGACAAGAGGTGGGGATATGTAGATGAGGGGAGCGGTGGCTGCTGGCTCGATTTCTTTTTTCGCAGGGTAGAATTTCCCCTGAACGTCCAAAGGATGTATCTTAGACGCACGTTAAATGAGATCACGAAAGGGGTGTGGAATATGTAGATCTGCGCAGTGACTGCTGGTCGTGCTTAAGCAACATATATTTCCTAAGAGTTTAGACAATTTCCAGATGTTAAATTGCTGCTGGTGGTAATTATCTCTTGGAAACTCTTTATACTTCAGAAGGGGAGTGGTATAGACTGCATGAGAAAAGTCGTCCTACGCATAGAGTGATTTGAATCTGATGGTGTGGTACCAAGCTACGCTAGCAACTCATACTTACCTGGCAGGGGAGATACCATGATCACGAAGGTGGTTTTCCCAGGGCGAGGCTTATCCATTGCACTCCGGATGTGCTGACCCCTGCGATTTCCCCAAATGTGGGAAACTCGACTGCATAATTTGTGGTAGTGGGGGACTGCGTTCGCGCTTTCCCCTGGTTTTTCCTTGTTTAAAAATAGACTTCTCGGATTCTTATTATTCAGTGGAAGTTAAGTGAGTGAAACTTCACTTTTTCTTCTAAGGCGTGTTTGTTTATCTATCATTTAGATACTAAATTGATGTCTTGCGATTCCCCAATAGCACACCTAGCTTTCTTGTCCTTAACTATTTTCTGGAATTTCCTTCACTTTACAAAAACAGTCACTGAGTTGCTGATACTCTCCCACATTATTTTTTGTCTTTTGCTTTTTCTTTCGTTTTCAATCGTTCCCAGAATTAGCCTTTTCCCATGAATCGTTTTTTTTTTCTCTTCAGTACTTCAGCGAATAAAGCGCGCGTCCTGTTTTCCGTCATTAGCTCCGCCCTCTTGTGGGTGTGCGCAGAGTCGGGTGTCAGACCCCAGAGCTGCCGCCGGTTTTTGGTTTCTGATCTTCAACGTACTACTTTCTGAGGATGTACTACGTTAACGGCGGCTTTGAAAGTGTTCAGAAGAATCAGTTTTTACAGGTCGAACGTCGAAATGTAGGCGCTCCCTTTCTTTTCCTGGGAAGAATTTACACTCTCCTCTTCTTTCTCTGCCACTTCTGTGAATTACTTGCTGTTGGCCTTTTTTCATTTTGAAGCCAGCAATGTTAGCATCTTGTGTCCACTGACATATTTTCTCTGGCTTTTCCTATTAAAAGGCCGTCTTGGTAATTTGCAGTACTGCTCTCCCGCTCAAACCCTTAATCACATCTGCCAAAATTTCTTTTTTTGCATGAAGTAACATATTCGCTGTGGTGTTGGAGAAGACTCTTGAGGAGTCCCTTGGACTGCAAGGAGATCCAACCAGTCCATTCTGAAGGAGATCAACCCTGGGATTTCTTTGGAAGGAATGATGCTAAAGCTGAAACTCCAGTACTTTGGCCACCTCATGTGAAGAGTTGACTCATTGGAAAAGACTCTGATGCTGGGAGGGATTGGGGGCAGGAGGAGAAGGGGACGACTGAGGATGAGATGGCTGGATGGCATCACGGACTCGATGGACATGAGTCTGCATGAATTCCGAGAGATGGTGAACAGGGAGGCCTGGCGTGCTGTGATTCATGGGGTCACAAAGAGTCGGACACAACTGAGCGACTGAACTGAACTGAACTGAACTCAATCTGGCTCATGAGGGTTCTACCTAATCACGACCCAAAAGCCCACCTCCAAACCATCACAGTGGGGCAATAGGTTTCAACATGTGAAACTTGGGGGTAGGGACACAAATTCCAGCCCTGCATCTTAGAAATGAAAACTGAGATTTAGGGATCAATGGCTTTCTCAAGGTTACAGGGCTCTTAAAAGATACGGGGGAAAACACAGTTCCCTGATTCCCAGTGGATACTATTTCCATAAACCTCCAGAGAGAACTTCTTTGAGAGGGAATCTCTTGACTGCTGGTTTAGTTTGTGTATGAAATCTTTATCTGAAAGTTTCTTTAGCCAGTTCAGTGAGTAGAAGCTGACCCTGCTGAAACCCACAGGGAGGGAAGGGCATGCTCCTTCTTGGCTGTGGACTTGCTTTGTATAAATGTTTTGGGTCAGAACATCTCTTAAGCAGCAAAATGGAGTTCTCAAGTAACATCTATGGAGAGCACCTGAGGTCATCACCCTATTAAATATTTTCTAATCTATTTCCAAAAATATCCATTGCTAAATTAGTGGAGAAATTACAGTAACTTCAAAAGACAGGATCTCTATTTACTAGGATACTCTAAAGATTGTTAATTGTATTAGTTTCTTATGGCTATTTGTTACCTTAATCAACATAGAAAATGATCTTCTCTTTTGGCTTTTGCTTTATGGTGAGCAACATAGAATTACTCATAAATCTAAATAAGTGTTTGATTATACTGAACCATAGCCAAGAAATGCTGGTACAGGGGTGGAAATAAGTTTTCTATTTGGACCTCAATGTTCCTGAAATCTCTAAACATCAGTAAAATACACTTGCAGTCCTTTATACTTCATTTTCATATCAGATTAATTGGTGTGAAAAATTATGCACACTTTCTTTTTGCAAATTGAGCTAGTGGTGTTTACGGGCTCATTTTTCTTAATGCTATCATGAGTGTTTCTATAGTTTAAATGTGTCTCATCAGTGAGGAGGCAAGGAAGAGAGAGATACGAGACCCAATCTGGTTCTATTTGTGTGAACAAAGTCCCTCGAAGAAGACCCAGTTTTACCTGGAACGTGAGGAAATTGAAGTAAATGACATTTCAGTTGTATTCCAGTTCTTATACGCTGATAAAAATAAGTAAAGCTCAGAAGCCACAAGTTTTTAAAATTAAATGTCTGCATGTGTGGCCCGTGGCCTGTCTGTCACGTTCTTGGTACAGTGCTCACTCTTACAACTTCCTGAGTCTTTTGAGCACTCTGGTGGTTCCACTGTCTTCACTAATGTTCTTTATTTTTCTTGCTAATCCTTTGAAAACCTAGGATTTAAAAAAGAAATAAAAACTGTTTCAATGGTAATTTTTAATTGCCTCATTTACTATTGATGCAATTTCTGTGTGTTTAACCCCTAAAGTCTGTCTTCCCTTTTAAGTGCTTTCATTTTTGCAAAAAAAAAACTGTAATGTACTACTTTAAAAAGAGATATATAAGCTGATAAATGTTTACCAAAAAATATATTACTTCATATGCATTAACCATAAATATTAGAGGAAATAATTTTTTCTTCATATATGAAAAATAACTAGGTTTGGATTAAGATATAATTTTAGTAATTTGGGCTACCTGTATTTTAAAAAATGGAATCCATCTTTTCATTAACAACGTTAAGCCTTCTGCTTGCTTTTCACGTAATTTCTTCAGGATTATTGAGAAGCTGCAGACGTATTTAGGCGGGCTATGTAAATTTTACAGATTTGTCCGATCTCGGGCAGATTTGAACTGGAGCGCGCTAGGTTTCTAGTAGTTCTCCATCACCCTGACTTTAGTGAAATTCACGTGTTTGAATCGGTGATGGTGTGAAACTGTATGCTTATTTAACTTCTATGCAGAGTACATGATGAGAAACGCTGGGCTGGAAGAAGCCCTAGCTGGAATCAAGATTGCCAGGAGAAATATCACTAGTCTCAAGATACGCAGATGAAACCACGCTTATGGCAAAGAGTGAAGAGGAGACTGAAAAAGTTGGCTTAAAGCTCAACAATTTTCAGAAAACGAAGATCATGGCATCTGGTCCCATCGCGTCATGGGAAACAGGTGGGGAAACAGTGGAGATAGTGTCAGGCTTTGTTTTTCTGGGCTCCAAAATCACTGCAGATGGTAACTGCAGCCATGAAACTAGAAGACGCTTGCTCCTTGGAAGGAAAGTTTTGACCAACCTAGATAGCATATTGAAAAGCAGAGACATTACTTTGCCGACTAAGGTCCGTCTAGTCCAGGCTATGGTGTTTCCAGTGGTCATATATGGGTGTGAGAGTTGGACTGTGAAGAAAGCTGAGCGCCGAAGAATTGATGCTTTTGAAGTGCGTGGTGTTGGAGAAGACTCTTGCGAGTCCCTTGGACTGCAAGGAGATCCTACCAGTCCATCCTAAAGGAGATCAGTCCTGGGTGTTCTTTGGAAGGACTGATGCTAAAGCTGAAACTCCAATACTTTGGCCACCTCATGGGAAGAGTTGACTCATTGGAAAAGACTGATGCTGGGAGGGATTGGGGGCAGGAGGAGACGGGGACAACAGAGGATGAGATGGCTGGGTGGCATCACCGACTCGATGGACATGAGTTTGAGTGAACTCCGGGAGTTCGTGATGGACAGGGAGGCCTGGTGTGCTGCAATCGTGGGGTCGCAAAGAGTCGGACAGGACTGAGCGACTGAACTGAACTGAGCATTAGGGTTTTCCCCCCAATAAACCAGTTCTAACGCATCGGGTGGCCAAACTATTGGAGCTTCAACATCAGTTCTTGCAACAAATATTCAGGACTGATTTCCTTTAGGATTGATTGGTTTGATCTCTCGTAGTCGGGACAGTGGTGATTTTTTTTTAGTGCCTTTTTTTTTTTTTTTTTTTTGGCTGCGGGTGTTACTGTTGATTGTCGTGTTGTAATGCTGCGAGCGACTTTGCGCACGGACTCACTTGGTAATATGATATGATGTTGGTGTGGTTTAGTCGCTAAGCCATTCCCGACTCTACGTTACCGCCAGGAGATAAGTACTTCTTCATACACATCCTCTGAACTTTACCACCATTCTTGCTTCCATTTTGATTGCACTTTCCGTGTCACCTTAGAGTTTACACCGTTTGTTTTTAAAACCTGTATCCTCCGGGCACCCTGGTGTGTTCTTAATAACAGAGACTTGCAATAGATTAGATTCAACAGTTTTTGCTGGGTACCTGAGCCCACGGTTTCGAGGTCCTAATGGAGAACTGAAGCCCACAAAGAAGAGCTAGATAGAAACTGCCTCAGTCTCTTATTGCTTTTAGACTCCCAACCCTAACAATAGAAGTGTCCTTCTATAGCTGTGTGTCAAAGAACAAAACAGTGACCTGGCCCAAGAGCTGTGAGACAGGAAGAGGACATCTGGTAGGAAGTGTAAATTGCTGCGCGCCTGCCTGTACCAGCAGATAAAGTGCCTCTGGGAGGGGTGACAGTCTGGAGGCCTGCGGAGCGCTTCCCAGGGCCCAAGCGCATATGACCACCGCTTCTGTTTCTCCTTTCCAAGTCTCAGCTGGTGCCTACGACCCCGCCTGAAAGTCTGCTAAACCCAACCTCGGAGACATCTTGGAGTTTTCTTTTTTTTTTAACTATGTATTGAATAGGTAGCATTTCTCTGTTTCTTTGCATGTTTCACTTTTGTTTACTGGACTCTTTGAATGATACATTATAGATACTCTGGATTCTGGTATCTTCTCCAAAATGTATCAACTTTTGTTCTACTAAGCAATTTGATTACTGGCCAATGACTTTGAACTTGTGTAGGGCTGGATTTATGGATTGTGTTGGTAGATCTGTGGAAATCCAAAGCCCTCCTTGATGTGACTCAACCTCCAAACACTGCTAACCTTGTCAGGTCTTAGTTTTACACTTTTGCGGGGAGGATCCAGAGTAGGACTAACACCAGGGTATGGTCTTTCCTCCGAAAACAGTCTTTCTGGAGTATCAACTCCAGAAAGGTGATACAGAGTTAACAAGGCCTGAATTCCAGTGTTGCCAGCAGAGACTTCTAAAATCTCTGTTCTGGTTTTCATCCCAGTAGCATCTGTTGTCCCATAAGCCTTGCATAAGCACTCCACCCATGAGCAGCCTGCTGCCGCTGCTGCTGCTGAGTCGCTTCAGTCGTGTCCGAGTCTGTGCGACCCCATAGACGGCAGCCCGCCAGGCTCCCCAGTCCCTGGGATGCTCCAGGCAAGAACGCTGGAGTGGGTGGCCATTTCCCTCTCCAATGCACGAAAGTGAAAAGTGAAAGGGAAGTCGCGCAGTCGTGCCCGACTCTAGCGACCCCATGGACTGCAGCCTACCAGGCTCCTCCGTCCATGGGATTTTCCAGGCAAAAGTACTGGAGTGGGGTGCCATCGCCTTCTCCGCATGAGCAGCCTAGCACTCAGCAAATGGCTGGCAGGAGACCCAATACAGACTTCTGAAAACTAGCCTGTAAACTGTTCTCTCCTTTCTGGTTCTCTACAGATTCTAGTTGTTTCAGTTGCCCGCTGACCTCTGCCTTAGCTTTGTGTGAGCACCGTGCTCTGCTGGAATTCCAGCTTGCTGTACCACCATCAGGTCCTTTCCACAACTCTCTCTCAGGCACTCACAGTCTTGCACTGCCTCTGTCCAGTGTGTATAACCAGGTGCTTCGCACATTTTGCCCATTTTTATGGTTGTTTAAGGCAAGAAGCAGCACAAGCTGGAATCAAGACTGCCAGGAGAAATATCAGCAACCTCAGACGTGCAGATGACACCACCCTTATGGCAGAAAGTGAAGAAGAAATAAAGAGCCTCTTGATGAAAGTGAAAGAGGAGAGTGAAAAAGTTACTTAAAGCTCAACATTCAGAAAACTAAGATCATGGCATCCGGTCCCGTCACTTCATGGCAGATAGACGGGGGAACAGTGGAAACAGTGGCTGACTTTATTTTTTGGTTGGGGTGGGGGGGCTCCAAAATCACTGCAGATGGTGATTGCAGCCATGAAATTAAAAGACGCTTACTCCTTGGAAGGAAAGTTATGACCAACCTAGACAGCATATTAAAAAGCAGAGACATTATTTTGCCAACAAAGGTCCGTCTAGTCAAGGCTATGGTTTCTCAGTGGTCATGTATGGATGTGAGAGTTGGACTATAAAGAAAGCTGATTGCCGAGGAATTGATGCTTTTGAACTGTGCTGTTGGAGAAGACTCTTGAGAGCCCCTTGGACTGCAAGGAGATCCCACCAGTCCATCCTAAAGGCGATCAGTCCTGGGTGTTCATTGGAAGGACTGATGTTGAAGCTGAAACTCCAATGCTTTGGCCACCTGATGTGAAGAGCTGACTCACTTGAAAAGACCCTGATGCTGGGAAAGATTGAGGGCAGGAGGAGGAGGGGACGACAGAGGATGAGATGATTGGATGGCATCACCAACTCAATGGACATGAGTCCATTGAGAAATTTAGTCACTGGTCCCCAGTTATATGACAGCTTATCTCTCTGGGCCTCCCCTTGCAACCTTTGTCTTAAGGCAGACACCCTTCCTTAACCCCCGGAGTTCGTGCTGGACAGGGAAGCCTGGCGTGCTCCAGTTCATGGGGTNGGCAGGAGGAGGAGGGGACGACAGAGGATGAGATGATTGGATGGCATCACCAACTCAATGGACATGAGTCCATTGAGAAATTTAGTCACTGGTCCCCAGTTATATGACAGCTTATCTCTCTGGGCCTCCCCTTGCAACCTTTGTCTTAAGGCAGACACCCTTCCTTAACCCCCGGAGTTCGTGCTGGACAGGGAAGCCTGGCGTGCTCCAGTTCATGGGGTCTCAGAGAGTCGGACACGACTGAGCGACTCAACTGAACTGAAGTGAACTGAAGGCAAGAAGTCTAATCTAGTGAGATTATTATACTATGGCTGTAGGTGGAAGTCCTGGATTATTTTCAGTGACTTTAAAATTAAGGTTTAGGTTGGAACATTATGATGTATAAATAATTTGAACATTGTTTTCCATATTTACAAATGACCTGGCAGAAGAATTTTTTTTAACTTTATTAACAAGTGCTATTAAGACTGATATGGGCCTGCTGAATTCACTTTCAGCATGGTGATCTCACAGCACCATGAGGAGATACGGCTCAGTATCCTGTTCTTTGGCTATGTTCCAATGGTTCAACTACATGCTAGTCCAAAACATGCCAATTTGTCCTAAGAATTATTTTGAGCTAAAGGCATTTGGAAAACAGCAAGTACATTCTTATCACCAGAGACAGGAAGTCAAGGCCGAGAGAAATCCATACAGACAGATTTGTTAACTCATATCTTCCTTTAGTCTTCCCATATATTTTACTTTTCCATCATCATCTCTCTTTGTTCGACCTAGTATATAAATGCTTGGGACTAGCCAGTTCTTTGGGTTTTCACTTTCCTATTGGAGTTCCCATGGTCATGTGACAATCAGTATGTTTTCCTCCTGTTAGTTTGTCTTTTTTTTTTTTTTTTTTCATTTCCTTTCCATGGGGATGGTCTTGATCCCTGTCTCCTGTACAATGTCACAAACCTCATTCCATAGTTCATCAGGAACTCTGTCTATCAGATCTAGGCCCTTAAATCTATTTCTCACTTCCACTATATAATCGTAAGGGATTTGATTTAGGTCATACCTGAATGGTCTAGTGGTTTTCCCTACTTTCTTCAATTTAAGTCTGAATTTGGAAATAAGGAGTTCATAATCTGAGCCACAGTCAGCTCCTGGTCTTGTTTTTGTTGACTGTATAGAGCTTCTCTATCTTTGGCTGCAAAGAATATAATCAATCTGATTTCGGTGTTGACCATCTGGTGATGTCCATGTGTAGAGTCTTCTCTTGTGTTGCTGGAAGAGGGTGTTTGCTATGACCANCTGGAATTCCATCACCTCCACTAGCTTTGTTCCTAGTGATGCTTCCTAAGACCTACTTGACTTTGTACTCTACGATGTCTGACTCTAGGTGAGTGATCATACGATTGTGGTTTTCTGGGTCATGAAGATCTTTTTTGAACAGTTCTTCTGTGTATTCTTCCCACCTCTTCTTAATATCTTCTGCTTCTGTTAGGTCGATACTATTTCTGTCCTGGTGATCTAGAACTGGTGGTCTAGTGGATAGGATTTGGCGCTTTCATAGCTGCGGCTGGGGTTTAGTTTCTGCACTCATAGGAGTTATCCTCTTTCTACCAAGACTGGAATTGTCTTTTGCTTCAAGGTCCAATGCAGAAGAGCTTCTGCACTGAGTTTCTGAATGCCACTAAGTCAGGTCCTTGACCTCAGGCTGACTATTAAAGGTGAGATACCATGAACAGCCTGGGCTGGTCAGCAAGCATCCCCACTCTTTTCTCTTGGCATGTTACAAACCCAGAGTCTTACAGAGTTTTCATCCAAGGAGAATCTGGAACTCAAGTTTCAAAAAATTCATTAAAAACAAAAACCTTTTGTAATATACTGTAAAGTTGCAAGAATACTAATATCATATATTTTGTACCTAAGTGCACAGTTAACATTTCCCCATATTTGCTATCACACTGTCTCCTCATATAAGAATTATGACACCACTTGATAGTAACTTGCCGATACCTTGGGGTTGCTTCTTTCCTTTGGCATCCCTCTCAAAGTTAACTTCTGTGGGACATGATTTCGAAGATCAGGGATAGCTTTGTCCTCTGGAAGAGGACCATCTTGCCCCTTCAGGAACCTGGAATCCATTCTCTTTAGGATGCAGAGAGGCTACAGGCAGTGTTTTACTTGACTATTTCCCAAGTGCAGGCCAGTCTTGCCCCGTGATTGTAGGAACCTTTCCAGGCTTACATCTCCTCCCTCCACGGCACCGGCTGCCCTCTGGCCCCTTGCTGGTTGCCTTGGTCAGCAGTGGCGTCTTCGGTTAGTCTGAGCAGTAGATTCGCCTCACGTTCCTGGTCAGTCGCTCAGTCCTGTCTGACTCTTTGCACCCCCTGGACCGTAGCCCACCAGGCTCCTCTGCCCATGGGATTTCCACGCTCCTTTGCTAGAAACCCATCGAGGCAGTACAGCTGCCCCCTTGGCTCCCGCCTGGCTCCCTGTGCCCTGCAGGGAGCATAAAGTGTTCTGTCAGGACACAGAGGGAAGAATCCTTCCCTGTGCTTNCTGCCCATGGGATTTCCACGCTCCTTTGCTAGAAACCCATCGAGGCAGTACAGCTGCCCCCTTGGCTCCCGCCTGGCTCCCTGTGCCCTGCAGGGAGCATAAAGTGTTCTGTCAGGACACAGAGGGAAGAATCCTTCCCTGTGCTTGGAGGATGGAGAACCAGATGGGAAACATGTCAAAGGGAGGGGGAGTATCCTCAAGAGCTTTCCAGAACTATTGTGATCGCTGTCCGGTGGGGTGCTGCCCCAGGCTAATGAAGCTTAGTCTTGTGTTGTTCTGGCCTTGACCCAGTCCCAGGTCCAGTCTGAATTCAAGCACAGAGGCATCCTGCTTTACCACACATATTCTGCCTCTCTCCAAAGTGGGGTAGTGATCCACTTTCTATTTCCAGGATTTCAGTGGATAGAAACCATGTGGGTTTGTTTTCTTTTCCTTGAACTGTCTGTTTTGCTGAAATGTAACTCAGGAATATAAAAAAGGTTTAGCTTTAGATAAATTAGTGCTCTCCATCCTAGGTACAAGAAGAAAAAAAAAAAGCAAGTTGATAATAAGGATGAATATCAAAATAATTTTAACACTCTAGAGAATTCTAATAATTGGTATATAATTAATTGCATAGAAAATGTTTGTCATGTATAATACCAGAGATGACTCCTTGTATGCATCACACTGGTTTAATAATTTTGGTCTAAAAACTACTTCATGTTGACTTTCAGATTTTCTAACAATGTGGAAAATATTGGTGGCATAGTATTCTAGTTTTTACAAGTCTTGGATTTATTTTCTATTCAAAATCCTCATGAAAGTGAAGTACTTAAATTTCCTATGTTGCTTTTGGTTTCCCTTAAGCAAATTTGAATTCCAAAAAGTATTTACATTTATAAAATTTAAAATTGTATGTCCAATATATTAAATATACCACATAATATCTTTGCAATGAAGATTCTTATAATTCCAGAAATCATAGGGCTTTAATTATTCCACTTAAAATTTAGGAGTAAGTGTTTTAAGTATCATCTAATATGTAATTCCACACTTGCATTTCTCTGTTACAGTTCAGCTCAATTTGTGATTTTAGGATCTATTGTTAACTTTAAGTTCTTTGACTGATGTTAAATTGGTTTAATTATTATATAATCTTTGTCTGAAAAACTTCTAATTAAGGTAGAAATAATAAAATACTGTTTTAATATAATGCTGCCTCATATTTTTATAGATTATAGAATGGTCATAGGTTAACAGATTAAGAGAATGTATTTAAATCTCGATTCTTGGTTTCTTGCCTTGTAGATCTCAAGTCACTCATTTTCACATGCTATGAAATTCTTATTTTACTCACTGCTGGGGCCCTTAGGCCCTGGAAGGTGGAGGAACCTGGAAAGGACATGACAGGTTGTGCTCCCACTGTGATTGTGTATGTGTGTGTGTGTGATTCTTCTTTTGATGCCTCCCAGTAGGAGTGCAGCAAGAACTGGGACCTTGACTTTGCCCCTGATACTGTGGTTTTCCTGGAGAGGGGCCTGGTACCTGCTGAGCACCTAGTAAGTACTTGCTTATTGAAGGAATCCTAATGCACAGTCCCAGAAAACTGACAAGGAGGGGAGAAAGTGGGCAATATCCACAGCAGCTTAGAGTATAAGGGACAGAGAGAAACAGAAGGGCACGCACTCCAAGAGGGAGAGAGAGAGGCAGATAGAAGTGTCCTAGAACCTAGAGATATCCTAGATTGAATACAGAAAATCCAAAGAGCTCCTGTTTCCTCATGAGCTTCAGCAGAGGAATCAGGGGAAGGTGAACCAATAACTCTACAAGGATCCAGTTTTGCAACAGATGTATCATCAGGTGCAGGATTCTGTCAGTTGCAACAATTTGTCTCAAATGAGATACTCTTTGCAGATTTAGCCATGTACTGCCAAGGTGTCTTATGAAGACAGTCATGGCCATGCAAATGATATTGGGGGAGACCCCTCATTAGATTGTGTGCATCCCACCAAAACAAAAATGCAACTTATAAAGGAAAGGGAAGAGAATAAATGTCTGGGACCATTGGATTTTGTTTTGTTTTTTCTTTAATCAATAAGCTGCTCTGCAAGAAGCTTTCCAGAGTTACTGTGACTGGTTTTCATTGGACTCAATTATGTAGGTCACCACTGAAAACAGTTATAGTTATTGAAATACTTTCCAAACATCTTGGAAGTTTAGCTGCTGAACATGTGCAATATAGTATCTTTGGGTAATGCCCATATTGTCCATTTTTTCTTTAATCAATAAGCTGCTCTGCAAGAAGCTTTCCAGTGTTACCGTGACTGGTTTTCATTGGACTCAATTATGTAGGTCACCACTGAAAACAGTTATAGTTATTGAAATACTTTCCAAACATCTTGGAAGTTTAGCTGCTGAACATGTGCAATATAGTATCTTTGGGTAATGCCCATATTGTCCTTCCATTGTACCTCCCATTAAGCTGAGTCAGTAGGTCACTACTTCCCTTGTCAGAATAATAGATCCATATATAGAAAGTTTGTTGTGATGGCAAGACCATGAAGAAAAAGACTCATTCCTTGAGTTGGGAAAATACATTGGAATATAAGTTAGTACAACTACTGAATAAAATTAAGAACATAAAGAGATGCCTTCAGTTTCTGGCAAAGGTGCAGTGTCAGGAATCAGATTTAAATCTGATTTAAATCCTCCTGCCTAAATCTCACTCTCCCCTTTTTCACCACTCCCAAAGGAAAAACAGAAAAACACAAAAGACATGAAATACTGGTTTCCAAGACACTGAAAATCAGGCTGCAAAGGACAGAAGCCTTGAGAGATGAGAAACAAACAAGATGAGTTCTGCCACTGGGCCCAGCTTACTGCTTTCAGAGAATTCCCAGGGTGGGCGCCAGGAAAGGGATCAACTCAAGGAGTTGAGGTCAACTCCTTGGATTGTGAAAATGAAGTTGAGTCTTGGTGGAGAGTAAGGCATCTAGAGTTCACAGGATGAAAATTCAGTGATTCTTATTTGCAAAGCAGAAGCAGAGACACAGATGTAGAAAATAAATGTTTGGGTATCAAAGGGTAAAGGGGGACTAGTATTGGAAGATTGGAATTTACATATATATACTATTGATACTATTATAAAATAGATACCTAATGAGAATCCAATGTATAGTGTAAGAAACTCTTGATGTTCTGTGGTTACCTAAATGGGAAGGAAGTCCTAAAAAGAGGGGATATGTGTATATGTATAGCTGACTCCATTTGCTGTATAGTAGAAACTAACATAATATCATAAAGCAACTATTTGCCAATAAAAGTAAATAATAAAAAAGAAATATTTTTTTAAAAAAAGGTCCAGTGATAAGAGAGAGAGTGAGTGGGGGAGGGAGAGAGAATCCAGGGATATGAAAGGGTTTCACTCAAGTACTCAGCAGAGTAATGATCAGTTCAGTTCAGTCGTTCAGTCATGTCCGACTCTTTGCAACCCCATGAAATTAAAAGACGCTTACTCCTTGGAAGAAAAGTTATGACCAACCTAGATAGCATATTCAAAAGCAGAGACATTACTTTGCTGACTAAGGTCCATCTAGTCAAGGCTATGGTTTTTCCTGTGGTCATGTATGGATGTGAGAGTTGGACTGTGAAGAAGGCTGAGCGCCGAAGAATTGATGCTTTTGAACTGTGGTGTTGGAGAAGACTCTTGAGAGTCCCTTGGACTGCAAGGATATCCAACCAGTCCATTCTGAAGGAGATCAACCCTGAGATTTCTTTGGAAGGAATGATGCTGAAGCTGAAACTCCAGTACTTTGGCCACCACATGCGAAGAGTTGACTCATTGGAAAAGACTCTGATGCTGGAAGGAATTGGGGGCAGGAGGAGAAGGGGACAACTGAGGATGAGATGGCTGGATGGCATCACGGACTCGATGGACGTGAGTCTGAGTGATCTCTGGGAGATGGTGATGAACAGGGAGGCCTGGCGTGCTGTGATTCATGGGGTCGCAGAGTCGGACACAACTGAGCGACTAAACTGAACTGAAGGAAATCAGAGTTCAGCACCACACAAAGGCAACAGACAAGCCTTTGTCCTGGTTTAAGCCCCTTCAAGATCACGGTATCTCTGCTGCCAGGTACCCCATGAGCCATCATCCTTCTTCAGGGTCACCCTCCTCCCCTCTACCCTTAGCAAATCCCTCTCTGCAAAGTAATTCTAGCAAAGATCTCCCAATCTTCCTGCTCCTTCCCACACAGGTAAAGCACACACGCTCACCCCCTAGACTGACTGCCTTTCAGCAGCTCTTCCAGACCCCCACACACCCACAACCACTGTGCTGTCTCTCCCACTGCTGCCTCTGCAGGCTTGGTCCACACCCCCCACCCCTCATCTACCACCCCCACTCCCTCGCTCACCTCTTGCCCTAGAGTGTACATAATATTTGTCCTAACAGGTCTTCTGAGCAAGTGTCCAAGGAAAAGGGAAAACGTGCCCACTGCCTGGTAGAGACCACAGGGATTCCAAACAGCAGCAGCTGGAGAGTCAGAGCATGTATCTGCATCACCCGGAGATGCCCCAGGCTGAGCCTCGATATTCTGGTGTTGATTTTTACAGGAACTTTCTGTTTATGTCACCAATAACAGGTTTTTCCTTGTGGTAATGAGACAAATTGGAAATTCCAATTACTCAGGGAAATGAATGTGAATGAATAGATTGAAAGAGAGTATTTTAAAAATATATTCCACCCTGCTCAACTGACAAGTGGGTGGAGATGACAAAAACCTGGGAGGTCGGCAGCATCTGCTTTTGCTGGGCCAGTCATTGGATGTGAACCAGTGGCCTCTGGGAACAACTCTAACTTGGGTCTCTGTCTACTAGAGATACTTTGGAGGATCTGTCTGCACTGTGGAGATAGATCACAGTGCCCCTTTTCCTTTTCCTGGGAAACCTAAGCCGGGGTCTTCCTGGATCGCAAAGGTACATATTTTAATGACCAGGTGTTGTAACAAAATATTCATGATAATTTTATTCATTAGGGAAATAAACATTAATACTATAAGGAGATATCATTACACACCCTCCAGCATGCTGCTGCTGCTGCTGCTAAGCCGCTTCAGTCATGTCCAACTCTGCGTGACCCCATAGATGGCAGCCCACTAGGCTCCCCCTTCCCTGGGATTCTCCAGGCACGAACACTGGAGTGGGTTGCAATTTCCTTCTCCAATGCATGAAAGTGAAAAGTGAAAGGGAAGTCGCTCAGTCATGTCCGACTCTTCGCAACCCCATGGACTGCAGCCTACCAGGCTCCTCTATCCATGGGATTTTCCAGGAAAGAGTACTGGAGTGGGATGCCATTGCCTTCTCCGCCCTCCAGCATGACTATATTTAAAATAATTCGTATATCAAATGCTGACAAATTTGGAGCAATTGCATCTGTAGTAGTTGGTTTGATATCATTTTGGAAGACTGCTGGCAATTTCTAATAAAGTTAGTCTTTGATTCCATAACCCAGCAATTACAGAACTTCTGTGGATGTACACATACACAAAAAGTCTGTTATGGAATATTCATCAAAATACTAAGAATTTTCATCAAGAACACCAATTAACACCAGAAAATCCCCACCAGAATTATTCCAATAATACCAAAATTAATGTGATATGCATAATAATATGAATATATTTAGTGAACAAAATTTTGCATGAAATAGAAGTTATCAAAAATGTGCATTCATTCATCTGAATTTCAAGAGCAAGCAACAGTACACTATTGCAATACTACTACTACTACTACTAAAGTCGCTTCAGTCGTGTCCGACTCTGTGTGACCCCATAGACAGCAGCCCACCAGGCTCCACCATCCCTGGGATTCTCCAGGCAAGAACACTGGAGTGGGTTGCCATTTCCTTCTCCAATGCATGAAAGTGAAAAGTCAAAGTGAAGTCGCTCAGTCGTCTCCGACTCTTAGTGACCCCGTGGACTGTAGCCCACCAGGCTCCTCCGTCCATGGGATCTTCCAGGCAAGAGTACTGGAGTGGGGTGCCATTGCCTTCTCCACACTATTGCAATAGACCTCACAATAATAATTAGCAATCGATCTAGTGTAGGGTTGCCTAGAAATGGGGCTCAAATGACTTTCTGGGATGGTGGGAATTTTCTATAACTTGATCCAGGTGATGACTACATTTGCCCAGATTCAACAAACTACCTATGAACTAAAGGTGTGTACTTTTTACACTATGTAATATACAGTTCAATGATTTACTGTAACTATTGCAATAGACCTCACAATAATAATTAGCAATCGATCTAGTGTAGGGTTGCCTAGAAATGGGGCTCAAATGACTTTCTGGGATGGTGGGAATTTTCTATAACTTGATCCAGGTGATGACTACATTTGCCCAGATTCAACAAACTACCTATGAACTAAAGGTGTGTACTTTTTACACTATGTAATATACAGTTCAATGATTTACTGTTTCCATAAAAATCAGTGAATGGTGACTGGAGACAAGTTGTCATAGATAGACTATGAGGACTAGTTTGCATTTATTGTAAAGCCATTAAATACTTGTTTTCCTTGTAAAAAAAGCCCTCACTGATGGCAGGAATATCTTCACTCTCAGTAAGAGAAAAACAAATACTGTATATGAACACGTATATATGGAATCTAGAAAGATGGTGCTGAGGAGCCTTGAGGGAGGATCAAGAGTGGACATATGTATACCTGTGACTGATTCATGTGGATGTATGGCAGAAACCAACACAGCATTGTAAAGCAATTATCCTTCAATTAAAAATAAAGAAATTAACTATAAATTTAAAACCAAAACAAAAAGAAATAGCTTTACCAGAAAAAGCCAGCAATAATCATGTTATTTCGTTAGTGCAAACTATAGACAAGTCTCCCTGAGAGGCGATATTTCAACTTTGGGGATGTGTTCTGCTTAACAGTGCAACAGGTAATCGTCCTAGGTTTTGCTTTGACCAGTAGATTTGTGCGCTTTGGGATTTATTCCTCTTCTCACTGTATATCACTGCAAGGCCAGTGGCAAACTCTGCTCTCCCACTACTGCTAAGGGACATAGCTGGTGCTGGAATTAAAAGCAAACAGTTGGAATAGTACTTAGATGTAAACAAGAATGAAATAATGCCAACTGCAGCAACATGAATGGACCTAGAGATTGTCACACTAACTGAAGTAAGCCAAAGACAAATATATGATATCGCTTATATGAGGAATCCAAGACACAAAACCAAAAATGATACAAATGAACTTATATACAAAACAGATGGCCCCGCAGACACAGAAAACATGGTTACTAAAGGGAAAAAGAGGGATGGATAAATTAAGAGTTTGGGATTAACATATACACATGCTGTTTATAAAATAGATAACCAACAAGGACCTACTGGATAGCACAGGGAACTATGCTCAATATTGTGTAGTAATGTACAAGGAAAAGGAATCTGAAAAAAAAAAAGACATATATGTATGTATAACTGAATCACTTTGTTGTACACCTGAAACTAACAGAACATTGTAAATCAACTATAAGTCAACAAAAAAAGAAAAAAAGCAAATGGAAAGACACGTTATAGACACTACCTTGCTATAGCCCGGGTCGGAACCGAGGTTGCTGCCGCTACAATGCAGCACTTACACTATACAAGCACAGTGCACCACAGACCTGCAGGACTGCAGTCATAACTGCACAGACAGGTCTCCACATAAATGTACCACACTGTTTTTGCTGTTTTGTTCATGCACATTTACAGAAGTTCGTGCTTTTCTCTGATGTTTTCTCTGATTCTCCCTCCCTATTCTGCTACTTTATAAAAGTAACTTTTCTCTCTCAGCATCTGGTCCCAATCACCTCACAGGCTTTCTGGGAGGTCTCTTCGTTTCATTCATGCCTTTTCTTGTTCTCACTGCTTTTCCCTTTTCCTCTTGGGATCTGATCTCTTTCCAGCTGCGGCCACGCGGACCTCACCTACTAAACCGCTGCCCAGCGGCGCAAGTGGTTGAGTAAAGGCGTAGCAAACAAGGAGCCATCACTGAGCCCACCGGACGTTCAGCTACCCTCGGGACCCCCTCGGCTCAGGCTTGGGGCGTCTCCCGGCGCTGCATCTGAGGCGGGAGAGGAGCAAGGAGGAGCGGAGATGCTCGGCTGCGCTTCTGCCTTCGGCATCGCCCAGCTTCCCCTCGAGATCCAACGCGCTGAGTGGACTCCATTTCCTTGGTTGTCCGAGGCTTGGAGCAGAAGCTACTGACATGTGAGAGACAGGTGGCTCCGCCTAGCTTGGTAGTTAGGCTTGCTTTCTGTGAGAATAAAAAGCAGTGTCCTGTTGTGTCTCTGTGGCGCAATCGGTGAGCGCGTTCGGCTGTTAACCGAAAGGTTGGTGGTTCGAGCCCACCCAGGGACGCGTGTCACTCTTTTAGAATGTAAATAATGAACGATTGTTTCTAGTTCGCTCATCCTCTCCCAAACCCATTACCCAACTGCCCCCTGTGTCTTGTACACACAAAGACTTATGTCCAGACATTCCTTCACCCTCTCTGGAGGAAAGCAGGTCACTGGGAATCCTGTAATTCATGAAAGAGCAGGCTTATCTTCTTTACCCTGTAAACTCCTTTTACCAATGAAGTTTTTCCACTGTTGTAGTAGTTTCTATTTAACCCCTTCCATGTACTTTTGCGGTTTGGTTCTATGCTTTTCCTCTGACAGTCATCATTCTTGTACACATGGGGACAGGGTAGAATCCTGGAAGAGCAATTACTCTATCGCAGCCTTTACATTGGAGAAGGCAATGGCACCCCACTCCAGTACTTTTGCCTGGAAAATCCCATGCACGGAGGAGACTGGTGGGCTGCAGTCCATGGGGTCGCGAAGAGTCAGAGACGACTGAGCGACTTCCCTTTCACTTTTCACTTTCATGCACTGGAGAAGGAAATGGCAACCCACTCCAATGTTCGTGCCTGGAGAATCCCAGGGAAGGGGGAGCCTGGTGGGCTGCCGTCTATGGGGTCGCACAGAGTCGGACACAACTGAAGCGACTTAGCAGCAGCAACAGCCTTTACATGGTTTTGTATGTGATTTATTCTTCTTGTCTTTGTTGACTTATTGGTTATAAATATCTTGTTATTTCAGCAATTGTTTTAGGTGCGATAGTGTACATACATCTGTAATTCAGTGCAGTCTGCCTTCGAGCAATGGACACCTCCTCACATTTCTCCCCTGCCTGCCCTTATGCTTTTGTTGTCTGGTATTTTACTTTGCATATGTTATGACCCCCAAATTCAAGGTTATTACTTTTCCTTAAATTGTTCCATATTTTAAAAGAGATTTAATTGATGTATTTTACCATGCCTATGCCATGTCTCTTTTCTTTCATGTCCTTCGTGTCCATCAGGAATTCCATCTGATGTGAGTTCCCTTCTTCCTGAAGGATTCCTTTAACTTTTCTTGCTGTGTGAATTTGCTGGTAATGAAATCTTTCAGCCTGTGTATGTTTATAAACGTCATCATTCAACTTTTATTTCAGGTTTTTTTTTTTGTTTGTTTTTGTTTTTGGCAGGGAGTAAGCAGAGACTTCCACCCTGACTTTTCCCACTCTCAGTCCTTTAAAAATGTTGCTTCACTGATTTCTCACTTCCATTTCTTTTGATGAGAAATCTGACACAAATGTTATTTTTTTTTGTTTGTTTTCTGAATGTGCTGTGTCTTTTATGTCTGGCTGCATTGTGTATGTGTGTGTTTCATTTTCAATGGACTAGAAAAGTTTAATTATAATGTGACTGGGCATGGTTTTCTTCCTGTTTCTTGTGCTCACAGTTCATTTGGCTCTTTAGATTGGTGGGTTCATAACTTTCATTATGATTATTTTCTGTTGTGTTTCCTCAAAGTTTTTTTTCTTCAAAGAATTTCTCCTGAAAAAAAAAAAAAAAAAAAAGAATTTCTCCTGGATTTTCAGACTCCAACCACTCCTATGTTAGTCCTTTTAAAGTTGCTCTACCTTTCAGTGGTGCTATGTTCTTTTTTTTTTTTTTTTTTTAGTTACTGGCATTTCATTTTGGATGTTTTTAGTTGTTCAAGGCTTAGTATTCCCTGACCTTTTCCTACAATGTCTAATCTGTTGTTGATTCACAGCTATTATAATTTTCATCTCTAAAGTTTGCTTTTATGTCATTTTTGTGTTCCACATTTCTAATGAACTTTTTGATCATATGTAACATAGTCATGGTAACTGTTTAAAGTCCTCTCTACTGAGTTTTACATCATGTCAATTCTGGCTCAGTTTTGATTGATTAATTATATTCTTTCTTTTGCACCATATTTTCCTGCCTCTTTGCATGCCTGGCATTTTGTTGTTTGGATTCCGGACAGCGTCAAAATTTCCCTTCTGGCTAGTATTTTGGTGTTTCTATGAATTACCTTGAGTTTTGTTTTGGGGTACAGTTAAATGACTTGTAAACAGTCTGATCTCTTTGGATTTTGCTTTATGATTTTTTTGGTAGGTCATTCAAGGGCTGACTATTCTAGAGCTGTGGTCTTCTCCAAGGTTCATGAGTTATATCAGTAGTCTAGGCTGACTGGCAACAGTGTGTACAATCACCTATCCTAGATGAACTTTAAGCACTGTTCTATGATCTTGCCCAAAATTTATTTTCTTGGTCTTAGGCATTTCTCCACAAGCCTACTCTTATCAGAACTCTGCTTACTACTTAAGGGAGACTTTTTCGTATCTCTGGATCACTTTCTCATCACTGAACCTTTGTTCTCTGAACCCTGGCTGCCTTGCTTTCCAGCAAAACTCAGCTTCCTCTCAACAATCCAAAGAGTTGGTCTCAGATCTCCCTTCTCTTGCCCAACCTGGACACTCTCTGAAACCATTAACATGGGCCAGTGGCAAGACTCATCTTATTTCTCATCACTCAGAGGCCGCTGTCCCCTTTTGCCTGATTTTCTGTTTCTAGAAACTAATATTATATAATTTCTTTTATTTTTCCTTTGGGACCAAGCAAGAAGGGGAGGGTGAGATCTGATTTCAGGCTGGAGGGTTAATCTGACTTTTTCACTCCACCTTTGTAAGCAGCTGAAGGCATTTTAAGTGTTCTTAGTTTGATTTCAATAGCAGGTGTGCCAATTTGTATTCCCATTTTTTCTAACTCTATGAAACAGATTTTTTTTCTTCATATTCTTGTCATCATGACAAACATGATATATGTCTATAAGATACTTTAACAAGGAAGTGGTACCCTCCTGATTCAACTAAGCTAGAGGTACAACAAAAGTCCAAGTGGACATCACCCTGTTGCATATGTTCAGCAGCTAAACTTCCAAGATGTTTCTAGAAAGCCTTCCAATAACTCTAATTAATTCTGGTGGTGACCTACTTATTCAAGTCCAGAGAAGACTGGCCAGAATGACTCTGAATTGCTTGACACTAAATTTATTGGTAGGAGGGGGAAAACATTAGTCTCGGACATTTATTCTTCCCTTTTCTTCATGAATATATTTTTGCCATCTGGATTAATAACTGGCTGATCTCTTATTTAAGGCTACATTAACATACCAATCACTGTCTCTATGTGATTCCTTGACAGTGTTTGGCTGTTTCTGCAAAAATTATCCCATTCGAGACAATTGTTGGGACCAATAGGATTCTGCACCTGACAGTCCATCTTGTGCAGACCTGGTACCAAGAGTTATTAGTCGACCTTCCCTGAGCTCTTCTGTTGAATCTCATGAGCACTCATGAGCTCTTAGGGTCTCACAAAGTAAACCTAACTCTTGGAGATTCTGTCTACTCTCTCAGCGTGTGTCTTTGTCTGTCTGTCATTCTCTGTCCCTCGTACTCTAGGTCTCCCTAAATCTACCTAACTTCTCTCCTTTTCATCTTTCATTTCACCATTGCACTAGGTTGCTTTTAATCACTGAGCACTACTCAGGCAACTATTAGATGCCAGACCCTGATGTGGGGGGAGAGGGAGAGAAATGCTGCATTTTGAGCCAACTCAAGGTCTCTGCCCTGGTGAGTCCACATCTGGAGGATCAAAAAGGGACAGTAGAGTGGGAGCAGAAATGGTTCCTGGCAGTGTTTTTTTCTAGGCTAATCTGTTCATCTTGGCCTAGGGTTCTAGCAGTGATGGAGATAAGAGAAGCACAATGAAGATGATAACAGGAAGATGGATGACTTCAGATTTAGAAGGCAGGAAACCAAGAACCAAAACCTTTTTTTTTTTTTTTTAAGTATTATTACATAAACAAGCACTTTAAGGAAACAGCAGGCTTTCACTGACAGCATCCCACTTCCTGGAGCAGACATTCCATGTGTTCCACAATTCTTACAGTGATATTGATGGACACAGTCACTAACCTCCTTATAAAAGGTACCTGAGCCTCCTCTTAACCTGTTCACACATGGCCATTCTATAATCTAGAAACATAGGAGGCAGCATTAAAATAAAACAGCATTTCTCATTTCTATCTCAGTTATACATTATACAGGCAAAGATCACACATCAATCAATTTAATATCAGTCAAAGACTTTAAAGATAAAATAGACCTTAACATCAAAAGTTGATCTGATATATAATAGAGAAATGTATGTTGGAATCATACAGTAAATGAGACCCCAAATTGTAAGTAGAATAGTTCAGTGACTATGATTTCCAGAATTATAATACCAATCTCCATTTAGCGTATATGGTAAGCTTAATTTACTGGAACACATAACTTTAAATTTTATAAATGTAAATATTTATTGGATTAAAAATTTTTGATAAATAAGTAAAACCAGTATAGAAAATTTAGGCAGTACAGTGTTATCAGAATTTTGAAGAGAAAATACACCCAAGACTTGTGCAAACTAGAATACTATGCTACCAATATTTTCCGTATTATTACAATATTTGGAAAACAAAGTAGTTTTTAGACCTAAATTACTAAACTGGTGTGATGTATACAAGGAGTCTTCTCTAGAAGTACAACATTTTCTGTATGATCACATATCAATTATTATAATTTTCTACAGTGTTAAAATATTTGAGATTTATCCTTATTATCAACTTGAATTATTATACTAGCACACTAGGCACATACTTGGAGAAGGCAATGGCATCCCACTCCAGTACTCTTGCCTGGAAAATACCATGGACGGAGGAGCCTGGTAGGCTGCGGTCCATGGGGTCGCTAAAAGTCGGACACGACTGAGCAACTTCACTTTCACTTTTCACTTTCTTGCATTGGAGAAGGAAATGGCAATCCACTCCGGTGTTCTCGCCTGGAGAATCCCAGGGATGGGAGAGCCTGGTAGGCTGCCGACTATGGGGTTGCACAGAGTCGGACACGACTGAAGCAACTTAGCAGCAGTAGCAGCAGCAGGCACATACTAATTTGTTTCTATGATAAAGTGAAACTAAACTTTTTTTTTCTTCTTCAGAGTTATATTTCAGTGAGAAATTTCAACAAAAAACTCCTTAGATGTTATCCACTGGAATTCTCAACCTAGAAGCTGTATCAGTACCTTATTTTGGGGAGGGACAGGGTGGAATGAACACAGACACAGTGGAATCAATACAAACCACAAATCAGAGTGCCAGCAAAAAGGAATCCAACCCAGTCTGTGGTGGTGAAAGCCCCAAATCTTAGCCACTAGACCACCAGGGAACCTCACAAAGTGTCCTATTTAGCATCTCCACGTAAAAACTAAAGTAAATATTATATTCCATAAATGCTGAGAGCAGGGAAGGGGGCGAGGCCCAGCTGTGCATGTCTCCCAGCTCGTGCCGGCTGTTCATTACCCTTCCCCTCTCCTCTCTTGGGCCATACTTTGGGCTCTGGGGCCAGGCTGAAAGGTGACAGGCTGGGTTCCATCCTGGTCTAGCAGCGCTGTGTGCATCAGAGCTCACTTTCTGAACCTCTGCTGTCCTTATGAGTCAGGTGCTGACTGGCTCTCAGGGGGTGATGGGTGGATCGCTCTACTTCCTGATCTCTAACCTGGCTCAGGTGCCTCTCCTGCTAATGGCACGTGTACGGGCACCTTTTCATGCCTGGACAGCTCATTTGAGCGGAGTTCTTTTCTACCCGTTTTTGGCTCCAGCCCCCGGTGAAGAGTCAGTTCGGTTTCTATTGTTCTTTCATGCAAACCAAGTGTACTGAGGTGGGAAAAAGCCAAGTGTGCTTCAGACGGATGAACTTCTTGGTTTTCAGAGCCATAATATGTGTTAAGGTGTAGAGGAAATGTAGGTGCCAGAGGAGCTGAGGGGATTTCCGGAGATAAAGGTTTTGTTCTGTGCTCTCCTTGGCGTAACTGGTTGTGCCCTGGTGTCCAGTGACTCAGACAAAGGAGGCTTGATTTGTAGTGTGGAGCAGGCTTTCAGGCTGTCACGGAACTCCTGTTTCTTGGGGATGGAAAATGCAGCCGCGTTCGAGGTCTCTCACTCCACGCCGCTGGCTCTTTTTTGTGTTTAAAATGTAAATCTAAAACCCCGGGAAAAAGTAAGATTGTTTCCGCCCGGTTTCGAACCGGGGACCTTTCGCGTGTTAGGCGAACGTGATAACCACTACACTACGGAAACCACACGGATGTATTCCTCTAATGATATACCCAAGAATTCTATGTTTGACCACAATGGCCATCAGAAATTTTCGAAGGAAAGGGATTCTGGAAACACAGGCTATCCCTTAGATAGAGACTGTGGCTTCTGAAAGGCCCTGGTTTAGGGCTCCTCGCTTCTCCTGGAGCGAGATCCCCGGGGATCCCCGACAGTTTAACCTCTGGATCCTGCAACTAGAGTACAGCTACGCACCGGAAAGCAGGGGTCGCCCTCGCTGACTCCCCAGTTCCCAGAAGCCGCAGGAACCTGGGGCTTCAGGTGCCTCTCAGACCCAGACCACCCCGACGCCCAGCAGCAAGGACACAGCCGCTTACGGGCTGCAGACCCTCGCCTCGGTGGCCTTTTTCACGGCGCCGGCGGTCAGTGGGCTCGGCTCTCGGAAATGATCCGTGCTTTAAAGTCACCCGGGAACCCGAGGACCCGCCCTCGTCTCTGTTCCGATGCGCCTGACCCGCGCGCTCTTTCCTCGCAGCCCTTTCGCAGCCTCGCTTCTCCAGCGTCGTCCCTGGGAAAGGGGATTCCTCAGATTCCTGCCTCTGTGGCTTATTCTAGTCGTCAAGTTTAAGTCCAAGACTTTCGCCACACTTTCAAGTTTTAGCAGGAAGCGCAGCAAAGGCTGACGACTCAGGTCTTTTGTCTGTTTGGAAATACTGAACATGAACGCGGGTCGGGCCTCCCAGCCTGTACTGAGTTTGTTTGCAGATCAGGGCCTGCATAAGGCCGCGGAGGAGCCAGGCTCGGTCCATACAGCTCTCATGGTGATTCATGCCTCCCTTATTGTGCTTGAGATTCTGCTTGAAGGAGAGCTTTGTTTTACCTTTTACAATGTTTGAAACGCCTTTTGTTTGCCTCTCCAACAGGTCTTGGAGCTCGAATTTTAACCTAGGAGGAGAGATAAAGGCAATTTTCCCGGAAAACAGTTTTCGTCGGGGGCGGGGGGGA
>SJYX01024628.1:58574-68671 GCA_006410675.1 Oreotragus oreotragus
AGTCTCCAGTTGCGCTGCTATGCACCCGAGGGCGGGGGGCGCCTCTGAGGACGCTTCAGCTCCGGGAAGCCACAGGAGTGGGGATGGGGGGGTTTGGCTTTGTTTGAGACCCGGGTGACCCGGTTGCCCAGTAGTGTAAACGCCGCTCCTCCCGTGCTGTGGACCAGCGCTGGAGCACTCTGTTCAGTCGGCCTTTTCGGCCCTCTCTGAAATGATCGATGTTTCGAAACCACCCGGGAGTCGTAGGACCTGCTCTTCTCGCCCTCCCTCTGCTTCGAAGCGCCTGACCCGCGGGCTCCTTCCTCGCATGCCCTTTCCCCGCTGCGCTTCCTCCATATCCTCCCCGCAGGGTCCTGGGGGTGGGACTGTGGGCGCCCCGGTCCTGCTGCTGTAGTGTATGCCAGTCGACTTTTAGAGTCCTGTTGTTTGAAAATTCCATTTTCACGTTTTGGCAGGTATTGTAATAAAGGCTCTGCTTTAGGGCTTTTGGCTCTTTGACACGGAACATCAACGCTGGCCGATCAAACTTTCTAGGCTTGTACTGAATTCTGTTAAAGCTCTGGTCACCACACTGTTCAAGAACCGCTAGGGGCTCTCGACCTGCCTGAAGATCCTGGAAAAGTCAGTGCAGATTTCAGGTCACAGGATCTGTCCCTCTTTTCTGAGATTATTTTCAAAAGGGCAGTTTAATTTCAGCTATTAGAAATTAAACTTCGTTTTATTTGCCTGCTTAATTTTCCTGCTTAGCAGGTCATGAAGCGGGGATTTTAACAATGAGGAAGAATCAGTTTTCAGAGAAAGGTAGTATCTGAAAAGTTCCCACGTTTTCCACATAGCAAAAGACCATGAGCAGAAAGCATTTCCTTTGTTGAAAGATATTAACGTTTTTTCTTCTTAACGAGTTTTTGACATGAAGTTAAAAATAAAAGCTGGTTAAGGGGTATTCTTTTTTCCCCTATCAGTTGATTTTCCTTACAAAAAAAAAAAAACCCCAGGTATTTATTTATTGATGCTCTGGGTTTTCATTGCTACACTGGGTCTCCGTTGCTGTGCTGGGGCTTTCTCTAGTTGCTGGCAGCCGGGTTACTCTTGCATGCTATGGGCCTGAAGGCACGTGGGATCTCTCCAGATTAGGGATCGAACCCATGTCCCCTGCACTGGCAGGTGGATTCATAACTGTCGGACCACCAGGGAAGTCCCCAGCAGTAGCTTTTCTTTGTATAATAAATTGCCTCAATTGTTCATACTCAAAAAATTCACCCCTCACCCCCCAGGGCAGGAACAGGAACATCCCGTTGTCAAGGTCAGTGTTGTTCAGCTCTGGCTCAAAATGGGACAGGAATTGACTCTGTCAGCCACACCAGAGACTGGAATGACAGTTCCAGGTGAGGCAGACGTCATGATAGCTTAATCAGGAAATTTCCTGATACTTCCCTTCCCTCTTTGATCTATCTCCCTCTTTTCCCCACCCATTCAGAGAACAGGATTCATTTTCTTCCTGCCTTGGAGGACATGATGGCATCCCTTCTAGACAGAATAAAGGGAGTGGTTGCCCTTTCCCCTACAGAACTGGGAACAGCTAAGGGCACCAAGGGAACCACAGACTCAGTTCTTGGACCCCTGGGCACCTACACCTAAGGGGATCCTGACAAACCCCCAAAAGCATTGCCTGAAGCTTCTCTGCCAGCTGAACAGGGATGTGTGGGGTTCCTGACTCAGAGGAGCAGCCCAAACAGTCCTCAGATGTGTCCCTGAGCTTCCAGGACAGGCCTGGAAAAAAGCTGAAGTTGAGGGTAGAGCCAGGGAAAAAGTGCAAAGGACAGGCTGCTGCTGCTGCTGCTGCTAAGTTGCTTCAGTCGTGTCCGACTCTGTGCGACCCCATAGACGGCAGGCCACCAGGCTCCCCCGTCCCTGGGATTCTCCAGGCAAGAATACTGGAGTGGGTTGCCATTTCCTTCTCCAATGCATGAAAGTGAAAAGTGAAAGGACAGGCTAACCCCACCATTTTGAGATTGTCTGGAACCTAAGATCTTGAAGGAGCTGAGGATCTCATTTAGGTTGGTCTCCACTTTTATCTAGTCTCATTTCAGTTCAGTTCAGTTCAGTTCAGTCGCTCAGTCGTGTCCGAATCTTTGCGACCCCATGAATCGCAGCACGCCAGGCCTCCCTGTCCATCACCATCTCCCAGAGGTCACTCAGACTCATGTCCATCAAGTCCGTGATGCCATCCAGCCATCTCATCCTCGGTCACCCCCTTCTCCTCCCGCCCCCAATCCCTTCCAGCATCAGAGTCTTTTCCAATGAGTCAACTCTTCGCATGAGGTGGCCAAAGTACTGGAGTTTCAGCTTTAGCATCATTCCTTCCAAAGAAATCCCAGGGTTGATCTCCTTCAGAATGGACTGGTTGGATCTCCTTGCAGTCCAAGGGACTCTCAAGAGTCTTCTCCAACACCACAGTTCAAAAGCATCGATTCTTCGGCGCTCAGCTTTCTTCACAGTCCAACTTTCACATCCATACATGACCACAGGAAAAACCATAGCCTTGACTAGGCGGACCTTAGTCGGCAAAGTAATGTCTCTGCTTTTGAATATACTATCCAGGTTGGTCATAACTTTTCTTCCAAGGAGTAAGCGTCTTTTAATTTCATGGCTGCAGTCACCATCTGCAGTGATTTTGGAGCCCAAAAAAATAAAGTCTGACACTGTTTCCACTGTTTCCCCATCTATTTCCCATGAAGTGATGGGACCGGATGCCATGATCTTCGTTTTCTGAATGTTGAGCTTTAAGCCAACTTTTTCGCTCTCCTCCTTCACTTTCATCAAGAGGCTTTTTAGCTCCTCCTCACTTTCTGCCATAAGGGTGGTGTCATCAGCATATCTGAGGTTATTGATATTTCTCCCGGCAATCTTGATTCCAGCTTGTGTTTCTTCCAGTCCAGCGTTTCTCATGATGTACTCTGCATATAAGTTAAATAAGCAGGGAGACAATATACAGCCTTGACGTACTCCTTTTCCTATTTGGAACCAGTCTGTTGTTCCATGTCCAGTTCTAACTGTTGCTTCCTGACCTGCATACAGATTTCTCAAGAGGCAGGTTAGGTGGTCTGGTATTCCCATCTCTTTCAGAATTTTCCACAGTTGATTGTGATCCACACAGTCAAAGGCTTTGGCATAGTCAATAAAGCAGAAATAGATGTTTTTCTGGAACTCTCTTGCTTTTTCCATGATCCAGCGGATGTTGGCAATTTGATCTCTGGTTCCTCTGCCTGTTCTAAAACCAACTTGAACATCAGAGAGTTCACGGTTCACATATTGCATGAATAGTATGAAAAGTCTCATTTAGAGAACAGGAAAGGGTAGGATTGTGAAGAGCAAGGTCCAGACTTAACAAACAAGAGAATGTGCATTCCTGACTAATTAAATATGGGGCTTGAGTAAAATATTATAATCAAAAATAACTCTACAGGGGATTTTTTACTCTAAGCATTGGGAAGACGGGAACAAAGAATTTTAACAAGGATACAAATTCAACTAAGGAATTTCAACAATACCAGTGCAAAAGGTTTTTCTCAGGGGAATATCCGAAGTTTTTTCCCAGGCCCCTAGGCCTTGATTAAAAGAGATAATAGATTTGAGCAGATAGTTCAGAAAGGAAGATATATTTATGTCCAATAAAGCACATAAAAGTGCGCTCTATATGATTAGCTATCAGAGAAATGAATACTGAAACCACATTGTGAGACCACAATTCCTAGCATGGCTAAAATTAAAAAGAGAAAAAAAAACACTCAATCTTGGCAAAGATGTGAAAAAAAATCACAACTTTCACACAATGTTGGTGGGGATATAAACTGATAACAACTGCTTTGGAAAATGCTTTAGTGGGTTTTATGAACTTGGGCATGTAACTTACTTGGGTATCAGTAATTCTTCACCTAGATATTTTTCCAAGAGAAGGGGAAACAAATATGCAAAAAATCTCCTGTATAAAGAATGTTCAAAGCAACTTTATTCACCACAACCAGGACTGGAAAAACTGGAATGTCCATTATCAGGTGAAAGGTAAGGAAGCTTGATATATCCAAGCAAAGGAATACCACTGAACAACAACAAAAAAGGAAGGAGTATCTGATATAGTCAATAGTATGGATAAAATTTAGAGACATGGTGCAAAGAAGCTGGACACAAAGGAATATATATGCTATGCTTCTGTTTATATGAAGTTCTAGAAGATGCAAGACTAAAGTGAAAAAAAAAAAAAGGCCAGTGGTTGTCAGTAAATAATCCAGAGGATAAAGAAGATGATGTTGTTGCCCCTAGTGATTTTACATTATTTTTAAGCTTTAATTTTTTATTTAAAAATGTATTTCCTTATTTATTTGCTGGTGGCAGGTCTTAGTTGTGGCACACAGGATCTTTGCCGCATCAAGTGGGCTGTTTCCTTGTGACCCATGGGCTCTCTAGTGATGCATGGGCTCCAGAGTGCATGATCTTATTTGCTCTGCGGCATTTAAGATCTTAATTCCCTGACCAAGGACTGAACTTGAGTCTCCTACATTGCAAGGAGTATTCTTAACCACTGGGCCACTGGGAAAGTCCCCCGGAACTTATAAATATTACTTTGATTGACATGTAGTTGAACTACATATTATAGTAGTTTCAAGTGCACAACATAATGATTTAATGATTTTTAAATGCTTTTAAAGACTTTTAAAAAATGTGGATCATCTTTAAAGCCTTTATTGAATTTGTAACAATATTGCTTCTGTTTTTTATATTTTATTTTTTTGGCCACAAAAAAAAAATGGGATCTTAGCCTCCTGGCAGGAGCTATTGAACCTGCACCCCCCTACATTAGAAGTCTCAATCACTGGACCACCAGGGAAGTCCCATGATTCAATATTTTAATAGATTATATGCCACTTAAAACTTTAAATATTGGCTATAATCCCCGTGCTACACAACATATACTTGTAGCTTATTTATTTTATATAGTAGTGTGTACTTCTTTATTCTCTATCTCTGTTTTGCTCCTTCTGCCTTCCCTCTCATACCTGGTAACCATTAGTTCATTTTCCAAATATGAAAGTCTGTTTCTGTCATATTCATTCATCTCATTGTTTAGATTCCACATATGAGTGATAATATACAGTATCTGTCTCATATAGCTCTCTGACTTATGTCTCTAAGCATAATACCCTTCAGACCCAGGAAATGGCAAAACTTCATTCTTTTTTAAGGCTGAGAGCTATTCCATAGTGACGTGTATGTGTGTCTATACATTTATCTGTTGAGTGACGTGAATTGCTTCTATATCTTGACAGTTGTAAAATAATGCTGCTTTGAATATTGAGATGTATGTTTATCTTTTAGAACCAGTGTTTTCACTTTTGGATTATGCCCGGGAGTGGAATTGCTGGATTATATGGTAGTTCTATTTTTAGTTGAGGAACTTCCACACTGTTTCTACAATAGTTGCATCAGTTTACATTTCCACTAGTAGTGTACAATGGTTCTCTTTTCTTCATCTTCTCACCTACCTTTGTTATTTGTAGACTTTTTGATAATGCTAATTCTGACAGGTATAAGGGTTTTGATTTGCATATTTTAAACACACTAAGCTCATCCTCCTTCCTCGCCAGAAGCCCACTAGTATTGTAAATACCTCAACTAGAAAACATGGCTGTGTCGGCACCATTTCATTAATGGAAGCTTCAGACAAGGTTCCTTGAGAGAGCCATTTCACTTTTGAGGGGAGGTTTCTGAGCATGGGGCGTGGCCAAGGTTCCCAGTAGCCTAGCTCAAGGTTTGTTTGCTGCAGATTTTCCTGCTCTGACTGCAAATAAGGGTCACATTTGGTGCTGAGATTAAAAGCAAACTGAAAGATGTGTCACTTCATGTCCAGATAGTCACCAAAAGCAACACTTTTAGATTGGAGCCAGGGTTACTGCAGCCAAAGCACAGACTAACTTTGCTGGGAGAATGTGCATTTCCTTTAATATTTTTGATATGAGATATCACAGTATTTAGTTGCTTTGTTCTTTCACAACTTGCTTCCTGACAAGATGCAGTAAGAAGCAAAAATACTATGTGCTGATCTTTCAAAAAATGTTTAGTTTGATCAGAATGTAGGACACTAAACAAGATAATTAGCCTGCCCTCTCCAGAAATTCAATGCCATCAGAAACAACAAAAGCAAAGAAATCAGGAGACAGTTCCAGGTAATAAGAACCAAAGTGCAATTTACAAACTTTAATTGGAATGGGGGAGATAGCAGTACCACAACACACACACTTTATTCTTAATCTCTCACTCATATATATACATAATATGGATGCATATATTAAATGCATCTACATTTATACACATACTGTGTGTATATCTATATAGATATGACATTTTTAAGCATTGGGAAATTTTATACCTGAAGCATATGTTAGATAATATTATTGACTTAGTATTAATGTTCTAAGGTTTCATAATTGAACTGTATTGTGATTATATTTCCTGGTATTAATAAATGATGTCCTTAATACCAAGAAATACATTCTAAAGTATTTGGAAGTGGGCTGCATTTATTAAAGCAATATGAATGTGTTGGGGGGGGTGAATGCAGACAGAGGAAAGGAACAAATGAATGTTAATTGTTGTATTTAGATGAACAGAAGAGAGGTTCACTGTATGATTCTTTCAGATTTTCCATAGGTATGAAAATTTTCAAAGTACATAATTGTGGGGGGTGGGGGATGATTGTAAACACAACAGGTTGTGAAGAGCTCAGTCCTGGACTAAAAATTGGCCCTCAATGGTCTCTCCCTTTCAAAGTGAGGTGACAGTGCTCAATGCCACCCACATGTATAAGAAAATGTAAGTCACTGGTGTGCTTTAGAAACCTATCTAAAGGATCCTTTCCTGCCACCCAGGATTTGTCCCCCTTACATGAATCAGCCTTCTAACCTAGAAAACTGGGAAGTTGAATGCTACTTTATGCCTTTCAGAGTTTCTGGATGAAATGTCCTGGTTTTATGTTTGATAGCAAAAGACAGGCAGATGGTTGTTGTTTAGTAGCTCAGTCATGTCCGACTCTTTTGCCACCCCGTAGACTGTCACCTGCCAGGCTCCTTCTCTCCATGGGATTTTCTAGGTAAGAATATTGGAGCGGGTTGCCATTTACTTCCCCAGGGGATCTTCCTGACCCAGAGATCGAACCCCTATCTCTTGCATTGGCAGGCGGATTCTTTACCACTGAGCTTCCAGTCCTATCTAGGTATGTTAGATCTCTCTCGTGGGTCCTAGACACAGACCTCTAGGATGGAACTTTCGCTAGAGTGTATCAGAAGCACAACAGTGAGCAGTAGTTTCTCAGGATCTTTCTCTGGCAGAGATTCTATCATCGTGTCCTTGGGTCCCCCATTGGGTGGATATGTATGAGACTGCTGCTCTGCTTGGAGATGCCCAACATGGGTGCAGAACTTTTTGCCTGAGTATCTTGGTTCCCAGATGGTGAGACACAGTGAATTTTTCTGTGTAATATTAGGTGCTCAATAACATTTAATTTTGGAATGAAGTGATGCTTTGAGACTTGGCTTCTATCACACTGGGTCATAAATGTAGTGGGCACATTAATGTTTGAGTTCTCTGCTTTATGTAGAAGAAAGAAAGCTTTATAATTTTGATTAATACAAAAAGATGATAGCCAACATAATGTATATGAAATAAACTTTATTCTAGGATTGTTCTAAACCCTCAACCTCCAAGGAAAAGGGATATGTGCTAAAGAGCTGATGAGTGGTCTGTAGTGACATTATTTTGACTTATTATTCACCCAAGTCCTTGCCATTTTCTTCCAGCTGCTGATGACTCCAGTTATCCACAGGAGGGAGATGGGGAGGAAGAAAGATTAGGGCTTTTCAAGATTATCTGTGACTCTAGGCACTGATGTCCCCCAAGCAGTTGTCATATTTGTAGGCTGAAGGGCTGTGTTTTCTGCAACGAACTATCTGTTTGGAGTAAAAATCTGAGCTGGGTGAAATCTTGCTCTTCTTTTCAAATTTGAAGTTTGATGTTTTCTTATTTTTCTCATCAGTTGGTGAAATGTTTGTGACAATGCTTTGTTGAAATAAAACAGAACTTTTCATAGTTTCAGCATTAGTTTTTACAGAAACAGAAAACAAAAACAGATTTTCTATCAGATTCTGTTGATACCTAACTGAGGTTGCAGTGAGAACTAAAGAGGAAAGAGGCCATGTGCTCCCTGAATGCATTACATGGATAAGCTGTGGCGGTCAGCTACAATCTGGAAAGAGAAAGTTGTGCTAGCAGATTAGGGGGAAAGTCCTTTGAAATATACCATAGGAACATAGGACTCCACTGCCCCAAAACACTGAGGGCCTTGCTCAAAGCTGCTGCAGGTGGATGAATTAGATCATTATCTCCTTCTCCTCAGTATCAGTTTACTTTCCATTCTACTTTTGTAGAGAAAAATGAAGGCCTTTCACATCTCTCAGGAGAGAGGTGACTAACTTTAAGCATGCACATTCAGAAACAGCCTGTTCTAGGAAAGAGAGGCTATGTTGAATGGAAATCTGGCTCCTAACTCCTTTTAAATAGGAGGGTGGTGCCAAGGGAACAGTCCTAGAATGTGAAACCAGAAGAGTCAGCAGACACTATCGGAACATTGTGATTTATAATGAGAAAAGTATATTTATTTGGTCTTCATCTCTATTTCTGACTCAGAACACCCAAAAGCGTTGGAATTTCCCAAGCGATAGAAAATAAAGGTTATTGTGTTATGTTAATGAAGCAACATTTGGAAGCAAGTAATGCTGGGGGCTTGTTGCCAGGAAGGTCCATCTTGTGATTAAAAAGCTGGAACTTCCTGTCCCAGCCCCTGACCTATGGGTGGGGAGAGGGGCTGGAGATTGAGTTCAGTCACTATGGCCAATGGTTTCATCAATCAGGCCAGTGTAATCAAGTCACAAAGGTTTTCAGGGTTGTGAAAGTCTTCAAGTTGGTGACCACGTGGTGGTGCTGGGAGAGTGGCTCTCTCTGGGAGGGCATGGAAGCTCCATAATGTTTCCCATGCCCTGCCCTGTGCATCTCATCCATTCGCTGTTCCTGAGTTATATCCCATTACGTAGTTAGAATAGGGAAAGGGAATCCAAAATGGCAGTGGCTAAAAGACAAAGAAAGGAAAAAAGTCCTCGAAAATGGAACAAAAGAAAATCCATGGACAGGACTGAGAACTTCAAGGGAAACAAACTTACCCCTTCTTGGCTAGCCCAGTTTACATAGGGCAGGCTCGAAGGGAGGAGACAAAAATTTCAGGGTTGTGAAAGTCTCCAAGTTGGTGACCACGTGGTGGTGCTGGGAGAGTGGCTCTCTCTGGGAGGGCATGGAAGCTCCACAATGTTTCCCATGCCCTGCCCTGTGCATCTCATCCATTCGATGTTCCTGAGTTATATCCCATTACGTAGTTAGAATAGGGAAAGGGAATCCAAAATGGCGGTGGCTAAAAGACAAAGAAAGGAAAAAAAGCCCTCGAAAATGGAACAAAAGAAAATCCATGGACAGGACTGAGAACTTCAGGGGAAACAAACTTACCCCTTCTTGGCTAGCCCAGTTTACATAGGGCAGGCTCGAAGGGAGGAGACAAAACTTATAAAAGGAGGGCGCCAAGACGGACTGAGGCCTCTCCTTTGGGGTCGGCCCACCCTCACGCCTTGAGGGTGTATTATTCTTTGCTTGCCAAATAAAACTGTGCTGTAACCAAGCTGTAACACTGGTCAGCTCTTTCAAATTTTTCCTGCATCGAGACAGAACCGAGGAAATTACACACTCCCCTGACATATCCTTTTATAATAAAATGGTAATGTAGTAAGTACAATGTTTCACTGAATTCTTGAGAAACAACTCTAAGAAAGGAAAGTATTATTGAGAAGGGGGTAGTGATAGATTCTGATTTTTAGCTATTCAGTCAGTAGTACAGGTAATATCCTAGGCTTTCAATTGACCTCAGAAATAGGCAGAGTGTGAGGCTATATGGCCGTCTTGTAGGACTTAACACTTAACTTTTAACCTGTGGAATGGGAAATCTC
>SJYX01024628.1:74783-90872 GCA_006410675.1 Oreotragus oreotragus
TATTTCTCACTTCCACTGTATAATCATAAGGGATTTGATTTAGGTCACACCTGAATGGTCTAGTGGTTTTCCTCACTTTCTTCAATTTAAGTCTGAATTTGGCAATAAGGAGTTCATGATCTGAGCCACAGTCTGCTCCCAGTCTCATTTTTGGTGACTGTGTAGAGCTTCTCCATCTTCGGCTGCAAAGAATATAATCAATCTGATTTCAGTGTTGACCATCTGCTGATGTCCATGTGTAGAGTCTTCTCTTGTGTTGTTGGAAGAGAGTGTTTGGAATAGGTACCAGAACCTATATACATTCAGGTACACTTCCTTTGCCCATCAAGAAACAGTAGGTCAAGAGATTAAGAAGTACCTAAAGCCACATGACCTGTAAATTGAGAAACCCGAGCCTGGAATTCAGGCTTCAATAATAGCGTGAATTTTGTAACTAAATGGTGGGTTTCCTAGAGCTCATTCCTGGAACCTGGAGTTTGGAGACCTGTAGAGGGAGCATCTTTCTAGATAGAGAAAACTATGAGAATTATGAATTGTGTAATAGTGTTGAACTCCACATCTATTGTTTTGATAGTCAGATGTGGCAAGAAAAGAGAGCAATCTGAAAGTGGTCTCCCTGTGGGTTTTGACTGCTTATCTCTGGAATATGACTCAGGTGAGATGGAAGGCTCTGATTTTCTTCCCTGATGCCTGTGTTTTCATTGTACAGCTGGGCAGTGGATTCCAAGATCTGCCTGTAGAAGGAAGAAGTGCATCCTGTTCCAGGAAATAATCACTGTTTAGTCAAGTTACACACATTTGCTTCAGAGGATGCTCTCTGTATCTCCTTGTCCTGTGCTTCTGCCTCAGCCCAGAACAAAACCAGGGACTCAAGGGTGGGGACTTGAGTGTGATGGGGGCAGAACCTTAACTTTCACATGGCCCTTTATAAATGCCCAAACACACATACATATTATCACACCCAACAGCTGCAATTAGAAAGGGAGCCTTTCCCATTAAAAAAAGGCTGCTGCTTTGGTGTGGGAAGGGGGCAGGTCACTGTCCCAGCACAAGACTGTGGAATGGTGACCACTGTGTGTGTGGAATCCAAGAAGAGGATGTCAGCACAAGAACCACCACGGGGCCCATGAAAATTAACCAAGACAAAAGGGAGGGCAGAAGGGAGACCTTCGCTGTGCTGCAAGAGGAGCTCAGCAACCTGAGTTCTGCTGAATGATGATCGTACAAGAGGAGAGGAGCACAAAGTATATAGTGGTTCTGGATCTCATCTGCTGCAACCATTCCCTCAGGACGTGGAATGAGGTAGAAGATGGAGAGTCTTTATCAGTACTGGAGTGGCCAGGGCCTTTCAGCAAGATCACTGACTTTCACCAGGCTTCTGCCAACTTCCTCTTCTCATCAGAAAACACCAGGTAACCTTCTGTAAGAGCCCTTAGGCTTTCAAACAAAGCGTGGCCCAGGGCTAAGCTCACTCCACAGGGTCACCTCCTACTTAAGGATCTGGGAAGGCTAAGGGGGGTTGATACAAGGTGGGAAAGGATTGAAGTCCTCTTCAGAATAGGGCTGGTCTAGCACTGGGAAGGGAATGGCCCCTTTTCCATATGACTCTGTGAGTACTAGTAAGAAATTCCTCTCTACTAAATGCCCAACTGATTTATGACTGAACATCTTCAAGAGATGGCAAAGACTTTCCTCTGCACCTCAGGGTGAAATGGGAAGCAGCAAATGAAGATGTCTTTGTAAGGGAATGGACTGAGTAACAAAAGCCATGCTTATACCCATCACTGGCAAAAAAGACAATACCCGACATGGTTTATATCACTATGAAAAACTCAGTTAACAGTGAGCAACTTAAGATAGTCTCTTTCTCCTTCCTGGAAGAGAATATAAAACGTAATGTCCTCTAACAATTCAAACTTTTGTCTCCAAAGAAAAATCAGTCACATAGGGAAAAGAAGATGAATGTTGAGGTCTTCATCTGTGCATATACACCCATGAGTCTGCTAACCCAGGGGGTCTTACTCGTGGAGGAGTTTGGGTGGGATTTTGGAAAGGGACATGCTAGTGACATTGCTGCTAGTATCAGCCATTTCTCCAGCAGATATGTTGATAGTTGGTTTAGATTAGAACACTTCACTGAAACTAAACCCATAAACAAACAAAAATAACCCCACCACATCTTGTGTTGCACAAAGAATGGGAACCCTGGTCATTTACACAAGGGTTGCCAAGATCAGTTTTCATTTCAGTCTCAAAGAAAGGCAATGCCAAAGAATGCTCAAACTACTGCACAATTGCATTCATCTCACACGCTCAAAATTCTCCAAGCCAGGCTTCAACAATATGTGAACCGTGAACTTCCAGATGTTCAAGCTGGTTTTAGAAAAGGCAGAGGAACCAGAGATCAAATTGCCAACATCCACTGGATGATCAAAAAACCAAGAGAGTGCCAGAAAAACATCTACTTCTGCTTTATTGACTATGCCAAAGCCTTTGACGGTGTGGATCACAATAAACTGTGGAAAATTCTGAAAGAGATGGGAATACCAGACCACCTGATCTGCCTCTTGAGAAAACCTGTATGCAGGTCAGGAAGCAACAGTTAGAACTGGACATGGAAAAACAGACTGGTTCCAAATAGGAAAAGGAGTACGACAAGGCTATATATTGTCTCCTTGCTTATTTAACTTCTATGCAGAGTACATCATGAGAAACGCTGGGCTGTATGAAACACAAGCTGGAATCAAGATTGCCAGGAGAAATATCAATAACCTCAGATAAGCAGATGACATCATCCTTATGGCAGAAAGTGAAGAGCTGAAGAGCTAAAGATCCTCTTGATAACATCATCCTTATGGCAGAAAGTGAAGAGCTGAAGAGCTAAAGATCCTCTTGATGAAAGTGAAAGAGGAGAGTGAAAACGTTGGCTTAAAGCTCAACATTCAGAAAACTAAGATCTTGGCATCTGGCCCATCACTTCATGGGAAATAGATGGGGAAACAGTAGAAACAGTGATAGGCTTTATTTTGGAGGGCTCCAAAATCACTGCAGATAGTGATTGCAGCCATGAAATTAAAAGATGCTTACTCCTTGGAAGGAAAGTTATGACCAACCTAGACAGCATATTAAAAAGCAGAGACATTACTTTGCCAAGAAAGGTCTGTCTAGTCAAGGCGATGATTTTCCCCGTGGTCATGTATGGATGTGAGAGTTGGACTGTGAAGAAGGCTGAGTGCTGAAGAATTGATGCTTTTGAACTGTGATGTTGGAGAAGACTCTTGAGAGTTCCGTGGACTGCAAGGAGATCCAACTAGTCCATCCTAAAGGAGATCAGTCCTGGGTGTTCACTGGAAGGACTGATGTTGAAGCTGAAACTCCGATACTTTGGCCACCTGATGTGAAGAGCTGACTCATTTGAAAAGGCCCTGATGCTGGGAAAGACTGAGGGCAGGAGAAGAAGGGGATGACAGAGGATGAGATGGTTGGATGGCATCACTGACTCAATGGACAGAAGTTTGGGTGAACTCTGGGGGTTGGTGATGGACAGGGAGGCCTGGCGTACTGCAGTTCATGGGGTCTCAAAAAATCGGACACGACTGAGCACTGAACTGAACTGCCAAGATCCCAGCCTTGGCCTAGAGATACAACCTGACATTTTAATACTGAGATGGAACCTTAATGGGAGAGAAGCCACCAGAGGGTGGATGGACACTGATACTTGAACACAGGAACCATGATAAGTGGCCTTTGAATATGAGCAGGACTGTTCATGGTGNACTGAACTGAACTGCCAAGATCCCAGCCTTGGCCTAGAGATACAACCTGACATTTTAATACTGAGATGGAACCTTAATGGGAGAGAAGCCACCCGAGGGTGGATGGACACTGATACTTGAACACAGGAACCATGATGAGTGGCCTTTGAATATGGGCAGGACTGTTCATGGTGTTGGAAATTTGAAAAGCCCAAGACATTGTTCAGAAGCTATAATTAGCAAGAACATTTCAGGAAAGGTAAGATGCTTCATCTTAAAGAAGGAAGTTTATTAGACAGATTCTGTACATGTGCTGAAGGGTGGCAGAGAGTTTCTTATGATCCATTTACTCTCTGCAGTCTTGTTTACTAGGGGTTCCTCAGCTTGCATTTGCCAGATAGGGACGAGGAAGGGAGGTGAGGTGTAGACCAGGAAGAATGCAAATGAACAGATCCACTAGGGACTGTTACTTGAAACTTGGTCCCAGAACTATGTTCAGCCTAATCACTTTTTCAAGGTTAGTTCTTAGGTTCTGCCTGCAGAGATGATCTCAATTAACCTAGACAGAGGTGGTTAGCAGGTAGCAGCTACCAGGGCTTTATTATTCAGTCTTCTATTTGTTAGGGGCTCTTCTCTTTATATTGGGAGTACTCACTGGCTCTGTCCATAGCAGAACTGGCGTCCTGCACATCACACACACAGGCATTGCTGCTGGGAGGTTTGTGGGAGTCATGCTGACTGGAATGCGTCAGATACTTTTCATCTGGTGGGTCCTCTAGGACTTCATTCGCTTCTTCTTCCTGGAGCCCCATGCTAAGCCTGAGTTGGGGATGGAGAAGGAAGCAGACAAGACAGGAGGTGAAAATAAGGCAACCTGAAACCACAGCCTGATAGCTGGTGCTCACCTGAAGCTCATGGAAGAGACACCATGAACCAAAGGGGTCATTCTCTCGAAGAGGAAAAGAAACCAACATAACAATCCGCTTCTGACTGGTGTTTCAGTGTGCCCACAGTTGGGGTAGCAGAGAGAGCAATATGTGCTCAGCGGACTGATCTCATGCAGGAAGTAGGCTCAATGTCACCTCTAAAATATACTCTGACACACAGGGCACTCAGAGACCTATAATACTGACATTAAAACGCTGCGAACAAATTTTATGCAATAGTATATGAGAGGGCCCATTGAATACTGTCTCCTGACAGAATAACTTCCTAGGGCTCTTGTAGCTTTTAGGTTTCTCTCTCTCTCTTTAAATATTTGATGATTGACTTTACCTTGGACTGCAAGGAGATCAAACCAGTCAATCCTAAAGGAAATCAGTCCTGAATATTCATTGGAAGGACTGATGCTGAAGCTGAAATTCCAACACTTTGGCCACCTGATGCAAAGAACTGACTCATTGGAAAAGACCCTGATGCTGGGAAAGATTGAAGGCAGGAGAAGAAGGGAATGACAGAGGATGAGATGGTTAGATGGCATCACCGACTCGATAGATATGAGTTTGAGCAAACTCCGGGAGTTGGTGATGGACAGGGAGGCCTGGCGTGCTGCAGTCCATGGGTGGCAAAGAGTCGGACATGACTGAATGACTGAAGTGAGCTGGACTATGAAATATCTCCCAACATATATTAGAACAAATGTGCAGGAAAATAAGGCAAGCATCTCACTTTGGTTTTTAACCAAGTTTTTAGAAAATAGAGACTAGGGTTCTCTGTTCAGTTTACCTTTAGTTCAGAATGACTTAAGTAACCCTGAGGAATTACTAAGAAATGGTGACTAATACAAGAACTTCAATGAGAACAGATAACATGGGTTAAAGGACACATCATTGTATGATGAATGAATGAAATAGGAACTATCAGCAGCTTCTGGTTTCTCCCGGATCTGGGACCTTTGGCCTCTGGGTCTCTTGCTTCAGGACTCCTCTCTAGATTTCACCACTCCATTATCAGCCCTTTCATCACTCAGAGTTACCTGGCTGCCAGTGACTCCTGTCCCTCTTCATCCTTCCTATCATGGTGATTTTCTGTGAACCAAAAATAGAGCTGGTGGGAAACTGAGCAAGGCCCATTTCATGTTTTACAGATACAAGGACCTATCTGACCAGAAACACAATACTCTATATATGTTTGTTCAGAATGCTCTGGGAGAATTATTCCAGGAGGGCTCCAAAAGTTGTGATGAAGGAGGCAGTTGTAACAGTGTGGCCTCCAGCCCCGTGTATTCTCTATTGTACTCGCCCCCAGCCAGTCCGTGGAGACTGTCATGGTCCCCAGAATACAAGGTGAACAGCAGGTGTAGTGTAAGCACCTGCCAGTCTTCTTCTTTTAAAATTGTAACCCAAGGGAGTGATATTATTACTGATTCCTGAGGCATTCACTTCAAAGACAGCTATTTCAAAGAATCACAAGGAGAGCTACAGGACTAGATGAAGAGGCAGGCTGCCCCATCTCTGAAGTTTCTCGTCTTTCAGGAGACCCTGCTTGATTTAAATAGCCGGTGTTTGATTGCTTGTTTTTCCTTACTGTGGGGCTTCCTAGATAGCTCAGTGGTAAACGAGCCGCCTGCCAATGCCGGAGATGCGGGTTTAATCCCTGGGTCGGGAAGATCCCCTAGAGGAGGAAATGACAACCCATTCCAGTATTCTTGCAAGGAAAATTCAGTGGACAGAGGATCCTAGCAAGCTATAGTCCATGGGGGTCACAATGAGTCACACCCAACTGAGCATGTACCATCCTTGCCTTTCTGCACTTTAACTCCCTCTTTTCTGTTTTAAAGTCACCAGTAAAGAGTGAATCTATGAGACTCTAGGCAGGGGGGAAGCCAGGTACAGAAGTGTTGGACAGGTACATCTGGTATTGGTTGAAAGGATGAAAAGAAAAATCAGTGTCTGTCAAGATGAAGAGCATTGTTTTGAATGACATGAAGATAAACCGTATTAGTAAGGAGGCCCTCAAGAGTAATTAAAATTCTGACTAATAATTGCATCACTCTGTGGGATTTCCTAATTTTGTAATTATTGTACAAATATTTCTCATAGATGTCCAACTAGAATGTGAGCTCTGTGAGGCTAATGACAGTGCCATATGACCCAACTTACAGTACTCAGTACAGCATACACGCCCGAGTAGGCAATCAGTTAATATTTAGAACCACATAATCCTGATGCGAGACTCAACATTAACAGTCATCTAACCTATCTGCTGCCTGAATTGCCTCACAAGTAAATGATCTTCTTCTTCTTTTTTTTTTTGGTAAATGATCTTCTACAGATTGTCTTTCGAACTCTATTCCTTGTTGTTGTTCAGTCACTATATTCTGTCTGACCCTTGGCGACCTCATGGACTGTGGCCCACCAGGCTCCTCTGTCCTCTACTTAGTTTGCTCAAATTCATGTCTGAGTCTCTATTCCTTAGAGTTGCTATAAAGTGTCAGAGGAGGTGAAGGCAGAGACTAGGGAGAAAGAGGATCTCCAGACCTAAGCTTCCTTCAATTAAGTATCTCTGCTTTAGTGACTCTTTCACATTTGGGCTGCTCAGATTTCACTTCAACCAAGGTGAAAAGATGTCTTAAATGCCACAATCTATTAATACCTTTTCTTTGAAATTCTCCAAGGTTGGGCAATGCTGGTCCTTTCAAATTAATAATTCATTTTCTAGGCATAGCTACTCAGTTATCTATCTAGTCAATGGCCCTACCAGCTAACACTTCTCAGAGTCTGACACTTAGAAAAAAAAAAATCAAATGTGCCAGAGAAACATTATTATCAAGAAAGGCACTGGAGAATGTTGGAAATTAGGAGTGTACTTTCCCAGCCATGGCCAAGTTTCAGGCTTGTCAAGAGCAGAGGTCCTCCCAGGCCCCTGCTGCCACTCCCCAGAGGCCTGGTCTTACAGAGGCCCAGGCCTGAGACAGGATAACCTGGGGCAGCCACCATCAGGAAGCCCCTCTCAGGAGCCAGGACTGCTTTGCCACCATGGATTCCTTGAGTTGGGACTGCATAGCTGAAACAGTAGCCCGTGATTCACAGCTTACTTTCCAAATGTGATTTGCAGTTGTGTAGAAACACTTTGCCCTTGAATGTGCTCTACAATATAAACCAAATCTAATATTGAAAAAAAGGTGACAGTCACCACACCTATAAAAAAGCAAGAATAAGTGTTATAATTAAGCAAATATTTGTTGAGAGCTTCTCGTGTGTGTGAGATGGTTCTAACCACTGGTTGTCGTGCGTTTAATCTTCATAACCCTTTGAAGTAAATACTGCTGGTGTTCCCTCTTTACAGATGAGGTGGCTGAGGTAACTGAGATGCAGTCAAGTTGAGTTCATCTGCCCAAGGTCACAGCTAGAAGCTACATTACTGGTGTTCCAACCCAGGCACGTGACTCCATTTTATTCGTATATTACTTCAGGGAGAATCCAGAGACCTAACTAGTCCCCTCTCAGTTCCCACAGCTTCACAGGCTGTCTTTGTCTAGCTCTGTGCCTGCGTGTACATTTCTGCCCTTCTGTTTTCTCTATATTCTACCGCCCGGGGCTTCCCCACGTGACACACTGTCCCACACAGCTTCCTCCTCACCCAAGCCGTGTAGCCAGTCTCCTCTTCTCTGCCAGCTCCGCTTCCTCAAAGGGCACTTTCTCCTCCAGCACAGATTCAATGAGGTCCTTGCACTCTTCACACTCTGGGGAAACAGAGACACCGTCTCAGGGGAAGCTGGCCCTGCTGCTGTGGTCCAGCCTTCACGGGAGGAGGAGGGGCCACCCCAGGACAGATATCACCTCGGTACCAGGCTCCACGCAGGGAATCCCACATCTGATTCCTCAGCCTCCCAGCTGCTAGCATTTGATTCCCCCCAAATTAGAGCTGGGGAGAGAGAACCTCATAGAGGGTAAAATAACTTGATGATTCAACCAGAACGAAGCAAAGTCAGAATTCACATACTCTCAGTTGTGACTCCAAATCTTGGGCCACTTTACCAAGCCTTGCAGCCTCTTAAGGAAAATATGAACCTGGGCACACAGTAGGAATTCCCTGTGTGTTTGGGAAGGCTCTGAGGACTGTAGGCTGATAGTTACCCCATGCTGAGTTTCGGTGATTCCCTTAATATTTCAAAGTTTTTAAAGTTTACTTGGATACTTCTGTGCAAAAGTGCACATGAAGAGAAAAAAGCCTGAAAGACATATGCTCAAATGCTAAAGGTGTTGTGTTAGGTTGGAAGGAGGACTAATGCACTGTGTTTGCCAAGGCCCTATTCTAGTAATTATCATCCTGTAATCATCACCACTCCTTGAGGAGGTAGATACTACTCCTGTTACCATTACAGATGAGGAAACTGAGGCACAGGGAAGATGAACAACATGTATTTGAACCCAGAAGTCTGGCATCAGGACACAGGCTCTTAATCCCTGCACTGTGCTATCTTTACATGAAGATGTTGGATGGTATCCTTCCTTCTTCAGTTTCAAAGAAGCTGTATTATGATTACAATAAAAGATGTAAAGAAAGAATCTCCTTACATTCCCATACCCCAATGCTTGTCATTTCACTTCTTTGATAAGTAGGCTTTAAACTTTTTTTTTCTTCATGTAAAACAAAATAGATGATTTATTGTCGATATTACATTCAGCCACAACTGAGAAGAAAACTAGTCCATAGTATCACAAATGGGACAGCTTTGATACGAGCAAGGTGGGTCTCTCAAAAGTGGCTGAGCAATCAGAATGGTCCTAGATGTTCCAGATCCATTGAGACAAGTTCTAGATAGTAAGCATGGAGTCCACAATTTGTACCAGCACCCCTGGCGCTTGCTTCCCTCATTTCTGCTTCTGTAGCTTCCATGGGTATACAAATTCACTTGGACCTCTGCCTCATCTTTCTTCTTTGTGCTTCAGCCTGCCCGTTTGCTTCTTCCTCCACTTTGCTCACATGGTGCAGAGGTTTCTCAAAAGATGGCGCTAGGGCCGAGAGCTAATTTTAACTTTTTAGTCCGTGTCAGTAAGTTGGATAGAAAAATTTATCCCCCTTTGGTTTATTGAAAAATAATTGTAGAAAATTGAAAGCAAACAACTTCAGTGTCACTAAGAAACCTCCCCTTTTATCCCTGTCCCTCTTGTGCTCTCGTTCCCTCATTCCTCAGTCATGACAGCTCCACCCATCCTCTCATTCTTGAACAGGCTTGAGATGCTCCAGTGGGTTTTCAAATGTGATGGCTGACTGTGGAGCATGAAGTGCTAGCTTCTTCACTGACCTGGCCCATTCCTGGGACTGGAGGTCTCCTCCATTTGGCCGCATTTTCCTTTGGGCCATGTGTCTCAAAGTCCAGATCCTGGACTTGCTTGCTGTCTAATTCATATTCAGGGAGAGACAGCCAAAGTGTGAAGGAGCCTCTAAGTTCCAGGAAATACCTCAGTCTCACAAGAGTGTGAGGAATGTCTTCTTTGAAGATACAGGGGGAAAGGATCTTGCTCCAGACATCAGGACTTCCCTTGTTGTTTGCTCTTGGTGTTCTCATCTCCTATTTCTATGGTTCAGCTGGGAGCAGACAGGCAGGATATCCTATCACTTCATTCTCCCCTCATGCAGCTAGCACAGTGCTTTGCAAATGGATGAGCTGCAAAAATTTGAATTAATCTTAAGACATTTAAGCCAACAATGATATTATATTATATGTTTATAGAATCTGATATTATATGTTTATAGAATCTGAAATGTATTCCTAGGAGAGAAAAGAAAGTTTAGTGCCTGAATGAGATCTTCACCCCATCCCTCCTACACTCTCATGGCAAACTTTACTCCTTCGTGCCTCAGTGTCTCCATCCTCTGCAAAGTGGGGGTCGACTACCCGTTTCTACCTTTCTAGGAGTGTAATAAGGAAGAGATTATTTTGATGAAGGAGGGAAAAGAAAGTCTGGAGCTTGTTTAGTTTCTTTGGGGAAAGATGGACAATCATTTATCACTATGGTGACTGTGACCCTGAGAACTTACTGTGTTATTGCAACTGGTTAGCAAAGGAGTAAACAGTAGCTTGGGACATGAGGAATTTCTCTGTGAGTTTTTGTAAGTCCTGTTTCCTTTTTTTCCAGCTGGGAGCTCAAGCACTGGTTGGTTTCCAGGATGCCCATTTCTGTCCTCAGACCAGAGAAAGTGGTGAGAGATACTGCCATGCTAAAGCTTAGGGTGGAAGAAGTAGAGCCAGAGCCTGGGGAGAAGAAACCCAAAGAAGTAAGAAATTAGAGACAAATGAATGAATTATGGTGATGGATGTACTGCCTGGTAAATTACTGAAATCATTGACGCATACAATGATACTGGGTGAGTATTATAGTATGTAAATTATACCTTAAGTTTTCATTAAATGAAGAAATGTCTTTTAACAGGTTTATAAAGAATATAGATGTAATTTCTTACTTTTGGTCTAGACTTTGTCAGCATTCCACAACTCTGAGAATCCTTAACTGCAAAAATAAGGCACAAGAAGCCAAAGCTCAGAGGTCAGGCTCTGACAAGAGTGCCAGAGAGAGGACCCAGCATGCCAGGGAACCACGTGGAGCTGCAGTAACAGAACTGGAAGGTGGGAGTGTCATGGAATCTCGGGAGCTCTTGTCTTCCAGTGGACTAGGCCAAACTGATACTAAAGGCCACCTGGTCTGTTCTGAAGGTCGCCACTGACGGGGACATTCCCTCAGCAGCCACTCCCTGTATTTGTGTACCTTGTACTGATACCACAGAACTATCTCTTTCTAAAAAGTAAGTCTGCTTTGTATTGTTTACTCTTGCAAGCATAGAAAACATGAAGGAATTGAGGTTTTTCCAATTCTTTAATTGTTTAAGGACTGTCATGAAGATACTTTTCTTATAGAAAAATGGAAAACTTTTAGATATTTTGATGTTCTTTGTTTCTCTAGTTTTTTTTCACACCATTTTAATATTGTAAGGGAAAAAATCCTGAGTATAATACAGTGACTGTAATACAGCCTGGCCGGGTGCAGCCCTTAGCACAGGCTGTTGCTGTGCGCCATTACCCACACCCTATTAGCAGCACCGGTTACTGTGGGGCCTTCAGTAGTTCTGCTTAGCCCTTGGTCGGTGCCACAGTGGGCCCTGTCCACAAGTGAGAAACTCTCAGTGAGCTTTCATCAGTGAGTGGCTCAGCCAACAGTAGGTGGAGTGGCGGTCATCAGATGGAAAGTGAGGTAAGAAGCGGATCCCAGCCTTCTCACTGGGGCCTTCCAACTCACCTGGCCTTGGGCCAGCGGGTGACCTGGGGGCCCAGGGAACAGGCTGGGGGCTGTGTCTTGTAGGGCTCCAGGGCCCTCACCAAGGCTGCCCACTGACTGGGCCCAGGCCTTGAGGCAGCAGTGAATTCCCCTGCACCCCCACCCCACACATCCCTGTCTCTGTGACCTAATAGTAGTGTCAGTCTGCCTGGGTCACCGTCTTCGTGACTCCCACCTCGCACCCCACCCTCATTTGGGGGACCTGAGAAGCCTGAGGGTCAGTAGGTTGGGCACTGGCTCCCTCATTGATGACTGCTGGGAACGGTCTGGGGACCTTGCCCTGTGCAAGCCACCAACTGAGATCTGCTTTCTCTTAACCAGAACCAAGACCTTAGAGGATGAAAGCTGTGTTTTGGAACCTTGCCCTTTCTTGTGAAAACAGAGAATAACATTCGTTTGGAAGAGATTCACAGGAACACTGTTACCTGATCATGACCTGAACTCAAGAACAAATTCTCTGACGCCAAGAAGTTTGCAACAGCTAACCACATCCCTCCATCACTATTCCTATAAAAGGGCTTTGTCAAAAGCTTTGGGTGAGTTCTGTGTTTTTAAGGCATGAACCATCCATCTCCTTGTGTGGCCCTACAATGAACTTTTCTCTGTTCCAGACTCCAATGTTTTGGTATTGTTTGGCCTCACTGTGTGTTGAGCACATGAATTTGCTTTTAGGTAACAATTTAATTTACAAGGACTACTGAGCAAATTGTGCTTTTTTTATTATTTGGTTGCAACATGTGGGAACTTTCGTTGCATTGCATCGATTCTTTAGCTGTGGCTTGCTGCCTTAGTTTCTCCACAGCATGTGGAATCTTAGTTCCCCCACCAAGGGTGGAACCTTTGTCCCCTACATTGCAAGGTAGATTCTTAACCGCTGGACCACTAGAGAAGTCCCCAGACTGTGTCTTAATTACTTTCTTGCTGTAAACCAGTGTTATGGAGGCTTCTTTTCCCTTGCTGGGAAAGCATATAGACTTCTCATTAAACTTGAAATCAGGTTTGACCTCCCTGCTTCAGCCCCATCCTCCTCTTCTCCTGTGGGTTGCTTTGTGTTTTAATCTGTATAGAAGATTTTGTGCTTGTCACTCATGACTGTCATCCTAGGACCACAGGACTTCTTTTCAACTTGTCAAAGTCACTGACATAGTTTTTGTGTGTTTCTTTGAACATCTGTAGTGGCCCTCTAATTTGGGATGACTTGTAAGCAAGTGTTATTCCTTATGTCTAGAGTAGTTTTGGAGAAGGCAATGGCATCCCACTCCAGTACTCTTGCCTGGAAAATCCCATGGACTGAGGAGCCTGGTGGGGCGCAGTCCATGGGGTCTCCAAGAGTCGGACACGGCTGAGCGACTTCACTTTCACTTTTCACTTTCCTGCATTGGAGAAGGAAATGGCAACCCACTCCAGTGTTCTTGCCTGGAGAATCCCAGGGATGGGGGAGCCTGGTGGGCTGCCGTCTATGGGGTCGCATAGAGTCGGACGGACTGAAGCGACTTAGCAGCAGCAGAGTAGTTTCCATAGAACTTTGATTGATAGTTTGTGTTGACCCAAAGCTATTGACCTGTATTTGTCTTCTCAGACAAAGTAAACATCAAGATCCATGTTTAGTAAACAGCAAGGTCTATGGTGGTTTAGTAAACATCAAGGTCATAGTAAACATTAAGGTCTGTGGTGGCTGGTGGTAACCTACAACACTCCAGTGCAGTTGGATTTAGTGACAGAGAAGCAGAGGTGTGTTTTTTTTTTTCCTTAAGAAGCTGAGGTTTTAAAGAGAGGCATAGATAAGCAAGACAGAAAGTCATCCCTGGACCTCAGCTTACTTCCTACATATCAATTCCTCCCTGGTTTTGGAAGCCTGAGACTAGGGCGACTTCCCTGAAATATGTATCTGCCTAGCTTTTCCCCATGGGAGCAACCCATGTCCAAGGAGCGGTGATTGTGTGGGCACAGGAGGGCCTAGAGGAGCTACTCCACCACGTTCAAGGTCAGAAGGGGCTGCGGTGAGGAGATACCCCTCATCCAAGGTAAGGAGCAGCAGCTGCGCTTTGCTGGAGCAGCCGTGAAGAGATACCCCATGTCCAAGATAAGAGAAACCCAAGTAAGACGGTAGGTGTTGCAAGAGGGCATCAGAGGGCAGACACACTGAAACCATATTCACAGAAAACTAGTCAGTCTAATCACACTAGGACCACAGCCTGTCTAACTCAATGAAGCTAAGCCATGCCATGTGGGGCCACCCNCCCAAGGTAAGAGAAACCCAAGTAAGATGGTAGGTGTTGCAAGAGGGCATCAGAGGGCAGACACACTGAAACCATATTCACAGAAAACTAGTCAATCTAATCACACTAGGACCACAGCCTGTCTAACTCAATGAAGCTAAGCCATGCCATGTGGGGCCACCCAAGACAGGCGGGTCATGGTGGAGAGGTCTGACAGAATGTGGTCCACTGGAGAAGGGAATGGCAAACCACTTCAGTATTCTTGCCTTGAGAACTCCATGAACAGTATGAAAAGGCAAAATGATAGTGTCACACGAGTGTGTGTTCCTCGGTTCTTTGTCTTGTCACAATAAAGATTTGGAGCGATGGACATTAAAGCCCTTGGCGCGTCACAGCTCTCAGGTCTTGGACAAACCATGTTATAGCTCTAAGGCAAATCAGTGTTACAGCTCTATTTTATTTAGAAGATAGCAGGAGAATCCATCCTCGAAGTGTGAGGTCATGCCAACCCAAAGACTTGAAGAGAAGAGAATGGAGGAGTGCGTGGAGGAGGGAGAGACAGAGAGGGAGAGAGAGAGAAAGTGCTTTGGCTCCTCCTTTTATATGTTTTGCCTCCACCTGGGCCTGCCCTATGCAAATTGGGCTTAGCCAGGAGTGCTCTTTGTTCTTCCTGAAGTCTTCACTCTGGTCCTCAGACCTTCCTTTGACCTTCCTTGTTTTTTAGCCACCGCCATTTTGGACTCCTTTTCCCTATTCTACCTACCTAACAATAGGATACTGAAAGAGGAACTCCCCAGGTCAGTAGGTGCCCAATATGCTACTGGAGATCAGTGGAGAAATAACTCCAGAAAGAATGAAGGGATGGAGCCAAAGCAAAAACAACTCCCAGTTGTGGATGTGACTGGTGATAGAAGTAAGGTCCGATGCTGTAAAGAGCAATATTGCATAGGAACCTGGAATGTCAGTTCCATGAATCAAGGCAAATTGGAAGTGGTCAAATAGGAGATGGCAAGAGTGAATGTCAACATTCCAGGAATCAGTGAACTAAAATGGACTGGAATGGGTGAATTTAACTCAGAAGACCATTATATCTACTAGTGCGGTCAGGAATCCCTTAGAAGAAATGGAATAGCCATCACAGTCAGTCTGAAATGCAGTTCAGTTCAGTTCAGTTGCTCAGTCATGTCCAACACTTTGCGACCCCATGAATCGCAGCATGCCAGGCCTCCCCGTCCATCACCATCTCCCAGAGTTCACACAGACTCACGTCCATCGAGTCCATGATGCCATCCAGCCATCTCATCCTCTGTCATCCCCTTCTCCTCCTGCCCCCAATCCTTCCCAGCATCAAAGTCTTTTCCAATGAGTCAACTCTTTGCATGAGGTGGCCCAAGTACTGGAGTTTCAGCTTTAGCATCATTCTGAGAGGGTAACAGGCAGGAAGGCCAGGGGTCTCCAAACGGAGGAAATAGCCTGCACGTGTCAGACATTTTATCTCTCTTAAGAGGCAGGAGGAAACAAACTAGCAATATTTTTTCCTTCTCTATACAAATTTAAAAGGAGGTTTCTCTTAAAATTCTGTGTTGCCATAATGATACCTGGTTTCACCTGAAGTTAACCAATGCCTTTTTCTTATGGAAATGTTTATCTTAAGCTATGCTAATGTACTATGCATTTACCCCACACTCTGTCTTCAAGTCGGTTCCGCCTTTTGGGCTCAACCTACTTGATAAACCAGTATGTTATACTCTGATATTGTTCCTCTAATCTATGTAAATGAAACTATTTGTATGGTGATCTGCCCTTCTTCAAGATTCAAGTTAATCATTTTATGGC
>SJYX01024628.1:93019-201042 GCA_006410675.1 Oreotragus oreotragus
GCTAGCAAAGTAATGCTCAAAATTCTCTAAGCCACACTTCAAAAGCACATGAACTGTGAACTTCCAGATGATCAAGCTGGTTTTGGAAAAGGCAGAGGAACAAGAGATCAAATTGCCAACATCTGTTAGATCATCAAAAAAGCAAGAGAGTTCCAGAAGAACATCTATTTCTGCTTTATTGACTATGCCAAAGCCTTTGACTGTGTGGATCACAGTAAACTGTGGAAAATTCTTCAAGAGATGGGAAGACCGCCTGACCTGCCTCTTAAAAAATCTGTATGCAGGTCAGGAAGCAACAGTTAGAACTGGTCATGGAACAATAGACTGTTTCCAAATAGGGAGAGGAGTACGTCAAGGCTGTATATTGTCACCCTGCTTATTTAACTTATATGCAGAGTACATCATGAAAAATGCTGGGCTGGATAAAGCACAAGCTGGAATCAAGATTGCCCAGAGAAATACCAATAACCTCAGATATGCAGATGATACCATCCTTATGGCAGAAAGTGAAGAAGAACTAAAGAGCCTCTTGATGAAAGTGAAAGAGGAGAGTAAAAAGTTGGCTTAAAGCTCAACGTTCAGAAAACTAAGATCATGGCATCTGGTCCTGTCACCTCATGGCAAGTAGATGGGGAAACAGTGGAAACAGTGACAGACTTTATTTTCTTGGGCTCCAAAATCACTGCAGATGATGATTGCAGTCATGAAATTAAAAGACACTTACTCCTTGGAAGAAAAGCTATGATCAATCTAGACAGCATATTAAAAAAGCAAAGACATTACTTTGCCAATAAAGGTCCATCTAGTCAAAGCTATGGTTTTTCCAGTAGGCATGTATGGATGTGAAAGTTGAACTATAAAGAAAGCTGATCACTGAAGAACTGATGCTTTTGAACTGTGGTTTTGCAGAAGACTCTTGAGAGTCCCTTGGATTGCAAGGATATGCATCAGTCCATCCTGAAGGAAATCAGTCCTGAATATTCATTGGAAGGACTGATGCTGAAGCTGAAATTCCAATACTTTGGCCACCTGATGCGAAGAACTGACTCATTTGAAAAGACTGTGATGCTGGGAAAGATTGAGGGCAGGAGGAGAAGAGAAAGACAGAGGATGGTGTCACTGACTCAATGGACATGAGTTTGAGTAAGCTCCAGGAGTTTTTGATGGACAGGGAAACCTGGCCTGCTGCAGTCCATGGGGTCTCAAAGAGTCGGACACGAATGAGCGACTGAAATGAACTGAACTGAACTGAAAAGCACCCTGAAGATGAAGGGGGCGTCCTTAGGGACCAGGTCCTCCCGATGCAGGTGAAGGTGGATGGTGGATCTCATCAGCAACTGGAGCCAAAGCAGACAACCTGGGACCAGTGGCCAGTGAGTAAGCAGCCCTTTTTCCCCTCGAATAGGCAGCAGTTGAACTTGTAGCGCTTGAGCTTCTCTCCCTTGGCTTTGAATGGATTCCAAGCATGCAACAGGTAAGTCTATTCTAAAAAATTATTTATTTTAATTTGAGACTAATTACGATATTGTGGTGGTTTTTGCCATACACTGACATGAATCAGCCACGGGTGTACACGTATCCCCCCATCCTGAACCCTCCTCCCTACTCCCTCCTCACCCCATCCCACCCTCTGGGTTGTCCCAGAGCACCTGCTTTGAGTGCCCTTCTTCATGCATTGAACTTGCACTCGCCACCTACTTTACATACGGTAATATACATGTTTCAGTGCTAAGTCTATTTTTGTAAATGCACTTACTTGAGGGGGGGTGGTGTGTGTTAGTCGCTCAGTTGTGTCCGACTCTTTGCCACTCCATGGACTGTAGCCCGCCAAGCTCCTCTGTCCATGGGATTTTCCAGGCAAGAATACTGGAGTGGGTTGCCATTTCCTTCTCCAGGGGATCTTCCCGACCCAGAGATCCCAGAGATTGAAGCCGAGTCTCCCACATTGCAGGCAGATTTTGCGCTACCAGGGAAGCCCTTATGTGGGGTAAGAGTACTTTAAAATCTTTTCTCCAAGAAAGTGATTTCTGAAGAGTTCTAAACTGAGGACTTGTAGGTGTGGGGGAAACTAGACAAAACAACCACACACTACTGAAAATATCTCACACCCAGGGCCACTTCAGCTGGCTAGGTTTGACCCTCAGATTGGGCCCTTTTTTTTTTTTTTCAATGCACTGTTTGTGGAATTCAAATAAATATGTATTATATGTAGCAGGGGGGCTCCTGCAATGTGGGCTGGTGGTAAGAAACAGAGATTAGGCTCAACTGTGAAAACAGCAAAGAAAAGTGGGAATTTATAGCCAGGAAGCAAGGTGAGGGTTACCAGACAGAACGTTACTAAGAGGAAACATGAGGAGTTACCGGGAGACTATGCTAAGCCAACCTAAGGGATTCTTGCTGAATGCCAGCCAAAATGATCAAGCATCAGCTGGGGTGTCGTGTGGTGGAGGCGGAGGAGCCTTCTCAGGTATTATGGTAGGGGTGTTCTGTTTACAATGACTTAGCAGGATTTGTGCTGAAATTGGACAATGCAAAGACCAATTCTGAAGACTGAAATTCAGGCTCTAGTTGAGAAGAGAGTTCAGAGGAGCCTGATCTAGAGTTTGGTCAAGGAGAGAATTTTTGTCAACAACTGTAGCTCTCATACACGTGTTGATGTAACTATAAGTTGGTAAAAGCATTTGGGGAAATATTTAGGCAGTTTCTTGTGAAATTAAATATTCACCCTTCTTCTTAGGCTCCATTAGATCCTTGCTCAAGTAGTCAACCCAGAGAAATGGGGAAGGGGAGTATGCCTACAAAAACACTTTATAATAAGAATGCCCCTAGAAGCTTTTTCACAACAATCAAAACTTAAAACAATCCAAATATCCAACATCAGGAGAATGATAAAGAAACTGTAAAATATCTATGCAATAGATTGCTACTTAGCAACAAAAAGGAATGACATACTGAATGCAAGAGTTTTTAAAAGATGCAAAACTAAGGTGAAATAAATAGGGATAGTGATTGTCAAAAGATGAGAAGGATAATGAAAATTATCTTGTCTATGATTTCTCTGCATATAACATTATTGATCCAGTAAGTAATTAAGTCCTGCTGCTGCTGGTAAGTCGCTTCAGTTGTGTCCGACTCTATGCGACCCCATAGATGGCAGCCCACCAGGCTCCCCCATCCCTGGGATTCTCCAGGCAAGAACACTGGAGTGGGTTGCCATTTCCTTCTCCAATGCAGGAAAGTGAAAAGTGAAAGTGAAGTCGCTCAGTAGTGTCCGACTCTTAGCGACCCCATGGACTGCGCCCCACCAGGCTCCTCTGTCCATGGGATTCTCCAGGCAAGAGTGCTGGAGTGGGGTGCCATTGCCTAAGTCCAGGCACATCTAAAAACAACAAAATGAAGTAGAATGCTCTTATGGCTCCCATTTTACAGATGAAAGAAGTGAGGCACAAAAGATTTACTTTAGCCAAGGCCACACAAGGGCAGAATCATTTTTACAACCCAGAGCTTGTGTTCCTGAGCACAGATTAGTTGGGTTTTTCTTCACAGATGTCTATATATCAGAATTTCTCAGTTGTAGGGATGGGAAGAAGAGCCAGGAGAGAGTGGACAAGAAGGGGATCAAGGAGGGGCAGAAGCACAGATTCCTTCCTACTCCTCCCTGCCAATCCTGGGACTTAGTATGTGTCTACTCCAGGGTTTCCAGGTGGCTCTGTGGAAAGAATTCAGCTGCTAACACAGGAGAGAAGGGTCTGGGAAGATCCCCTGGAGGAAGATTTGGCAGCCTACTCCAGTATTCTTGCCTGGGTAATCCCAGGTACAGAGGAGGCCTGGTAGGATACAGACCATGGCATCACAAAGAGGTGGACGCAGTTGAGAGACTTAGCATTCACTCAGGCAGGCACTCCATATGGAGTCCAGAAAATGTGACTGCTACGGTCTCTGGTGCACACTATTAATGCACTAGGCTGTTAGCCGGGAGGCTGCTGGTTCTAGCCCATCCAAGAATGGTGGGAGTGGTTTTTATTCCATTTCATTCACAATTTTCTATTCTGGGTCCTATCTACCTTACAACTACTGCTAGGTTAGTGCTAGCTCTGTTCGCATAAAACAGCTTCTGTAAGAGTGTTCTTAACTGAGGAACTGTGGGAAGAGACCTAAGAATCCATGTCCTGCTGGGGTGAAATATGTATTCAGTCTTTTAAGGCTTGGACAGTAAGTTAAAATGTATTTGCCTCAAGTTTTTCACTTTTAATAGGAGACCAGTGATTAGTATTTGCTCTATCAATTATGTTATCAGAGAAATCATCATCGTAATTACCCTCTGCATTATTTTTGATAAGGGTATTTCTTCCATAGTTTGTGTATTACTTGGTTTCATGGTTTTAGGATTATGAATTTGCTGCAGCCATCATGATTGTACGCATACCATTGACCACTTTTGCAGGTATTTCCATAGTCTAGAGAACTAGATGTGCAATTGCTACCTTCAGTGTTTATACACTTCTTATGTTGGCAAATCCTGCCAATTTGCTTTCTACAGAAGTGAGACTGAGTCATATTCCAGTGTATTTTCTAATCTTTCAATGCCCTTGTCTTCATTTACTTGCCAATACAACAGTCTTTTTATATATCTCTCTACGATATTATAACTAATAAAGGGAGCAGGGCCTTCCTGACAGCAGATGGACACTGTGGACATTACAGAGACATATTCTATATTGTATGTTGGAAAACAAAACCTTCAATATTGTTAGAGTCTTCCAATAACTTTAATTGCTTTCTCTAAAGACTTTGTCAGGGAGGTCCAGAGAAGACTGGCCAGAATGACTTCTTTGACAGCTTCCTACCAAGCAACTTATCCGAGGAGAAAAATCTCGCTGATCCTGGATGTTTTATCTTTCTCCCTTTTCCTCTTTTATTCATACATTTGGGTTTGATGAAAATAATCTAGTGCCTATCCTCCCTCCTATAAAATGGGGAACTGGCATTTGAATTTGTCTATTATTCTTTTCTCCCCCCACTATGTCCAAAAAATTAGCACATCACCAGAGTCAATAGAATCCTGCCCCCGATGGGTTCCTCCTTCAGACCTGGTCCCTTGGATCTAGTGGCTCATATTTGCTCTGTTCTACTGTTGAACCCCATGAGCAAAATTAAGCTCTCTGGCTTTTCCATACTAAGTGTGTTTATTGGACAAGTCTTTTTTCTTCCTCTCAATTGTGCATTGTTACTTTCTCCCGTCACTGTGGGATTCTGCTTGTAATTTTAAGAAGTGAACTTTTGGGGATAATCCATGTTGAGTGGTGGTTGACAGGGATCCATTCCCTGTGAGGTAGAAGTTGACAGCTTATCTGGGCTGTGAGTCTTTTTCAATTGCTGCCGGGAGCCAGCGTGAGGAATCCCACCCATGACAAGGTCATGAGGAAGGAAGCCTGACAAAAACACAAGGACGTGATCAAGCTTCAGGGGTCCCCCCTGGAATTTCCTGAGCATCCACCCCCCCCCCCCAAAAAAATAAGAATCTGCCGGCCTTTGTACTCTGCTTTTCCACTCTTCTAATATTCTCTGGAAAAAGTCAAATCAGGGCTTTAGTCTTCTGCATTTGAAAGGGATGTTTCAGCTCAACCCCCCTCGGATAGCTCTCTAGCTTGCCTAACAGGTTCCCCGGACCTCTTACAGCTTGTGATTTGCTTACAGCCCCCCAACCACGAGAGGCACAAAGCTTAAAAGCATCTTAAAGATACAGAGCCGTTTCTAAAGAGTTAAAAATCATATTGGTGACGGGTTTTCACTGTTGACTCAATGACTGCTGCCAGGCCTCCATATTCTTTACCTTTTAGCCACCTGGAAGGATGTTAATCAATGTATACAGGACATGGAAAAGATATATAGTAGTTTTGATATTAGCAACACTAGACTTTTGAGTTAATTACTTTTCTTTTGTAGTAAATCACTGTACTCCTTTTACTTGTTATAAGTCGCTGTATCTTTGCTATGTAAGAATGTAACTTTATTTAGTGCTTTCTGAGAGTGGCACCAGACTTTGTGGCATAAGTCTTCTGGGTGACAAACCCTTATCAGGAAAAAGGTGTAAAATGTTAATTGGCCCTTTTGGCCAGAAGATGATGTAAATCACCTAAGACTTGTATAATTAGGTATGTAGAGAGAAAAACCTGGCTTTGATAAAAATCTGGGCTGCTGATGCTGCATAATTTTGTATTACCCATTGATCTCTATGTACGATCAAAAAGGTATAAAAGGCCTTCTGAACAATAGAAGCCAGAGCCAGTCACTAAACTGGTTTCCCCCGTGTGTCTCTCTCTTTTTCTCCTCTTTACTCTAATTTCAGGCTGAATTTCCATCTGGAGCGGGCGGCTCACCATGTCTACTTATTTGTCCCGGCTTCTAAGATCCGTAAGAGAGCGAGCCCAAGGCGGGGCACTCTCCGATATTCAAACGGACGCCGTTGGCCCAACGTAGATGGTGCAAATCTCTTGTCCTGAGATTTTATTGGCCTTCCCTGTAAGCGAAGTTATTCGGCCTCTTTTCTCCACTTAATTTTCCCACTATACTATTTCTTCCTAATCTTATATTAATAAATAAATAAGTTTTTCCTTGCCTATCTGTTTCCCCTTCGAATCACCCTGGATCCACTGGGGCTGGACCCTGGCAAATCGCTGCTTGTCTTGAGGATTCTGGTATTTCATTAGTATGAAATAATAACACTGCAGCAAGGAAAAGATGTCCACCTCTTGTCTTTCCACAATTTGGTAAAAACCACATGAGCCCAATCAACAGTGGTCAATAACTTCAAAATGGGAATATTTAAAATAAAGATGATCTTAATACACAATGTTTCCCCCACAAGGAACTCTTAAAATTAATAAATAGCTACACTTAAAAAGAATTAGTACAGGAAGAATACTGTTGTGTGTTTCAGCATGCAATAGGCAGCTCTCTTTCATTGGTATACTCAAGTTTCTAAATAACTGAAAAAGTCATATAAATGACCTTTAGTTCAGTTCAATTTAGTTCAGTTGCTCAGTTGTGTCTGACTCTTTGTGACCCCATGAATCGCAGCACGCCAGGCCTCCCTGTCCATCACCATCTCCCGGAGTTCACTCAAACTCATGTCCAACAAGTGGGTGATGCCATCCAGCCATTTCATCCTCTGTCATCCCCTTCTCCTCCTGCCCCCAATCCCTCCCAGCATCAGTCTTTTCCAATGACCTTTAATTTAGTTCAGTTGCTCAGTTGTGTCTGACTCTTTGTGACCCCATGAATCGCAGCACGCCAGGCCTCCCTGTCCATCACCATCTCCCGGAGTTCACTCAAACTCATGTCCAACAAGTGGGTGATGCCATCCAGCCATTTCATCCTCTGTCATCCCCTTCTCCTCCTGCCCCCAATCCCTCCCAGCATCAGTCTTTTCCAATGACCTTTAAGGATTGTTTAAATCAGACAACAGAAAGCTGAGGAAGAGACATTTATGTCATTACAAAAAAGCAATGAGTCAGCAACATGAGCACTTGTGACGGCTCTACTAACCAAGACTGAATACTTCCAGAACTGTAAGCAAGTGCGGTCCTTAATAAAAATAGATGAAAAGCAATGACTTCATGCACAGATTCATACACTGGAGACTTATAAGTGTATCACAGAATTACTCTGATTTTCAGCAATGCTACTGCTGCTGCTACTAAGTCGCTTCAGTTGTGTCCAACTCTGTGTGACCCCATAGACGGCAGCCCACCAGGCTCCCCCGTCCCTGGGATTCTCCAGGCAAGAACACTTGAGTGGGTTGCCATTTCCTTCTCCAGGGCATGAAAGTGAAAAGTGAAAGTGAAGTCGCTCAGTCGTGCCCGAATCTTAGGGATCCTATGGACTGCAGCCTACCAGGCTCCCCCGTCCCTGGGATTTTCCAGGCAAGAGTACTGGAGTGGGTTGCCATTGCCTTCTCCGTTTCAGCAATGAAGGTCCTTCAACATTAAGCAATAGTGTTGCTTAGTTATTCCATATTGTTTCCCTCACTGGTAAGTGGTTTTACTAGATATCATTGCCTCTGCTTTCACCTTAAATAGTACCCTAATTTTGATGGAATTTTCTCCTTTTAAATAGATTTTCTTAGAAACAAATCAATATACTTTCTCTTCCTCCAGAGAGAAAGGACAAATTAGGTATCTAAAAATTTAGAGGAGCTACTGCCCCAATTAGTTTAGGGAAAATAATAATCATTTACCTGGCTTTAAACATAAATTTTAAATGAGAAAATTAAGAATTTCTAGGGAAAGAGTTTTATGCCTATATTTAAATGCAATATTTCCTGAAAGAAAAATATGCTGCTGAATTCCTAGTATGAGAAAATAAAAGATTTAGCTATAGATTCAATTGATGTTCTTGGTTACCTGGAAAAAAAGAAAAGATATGAAATTGATAACCAAATGCAGCTTAATATATTTAAGAAGCTTCTATAATTTAAATAATTGGTGTATAATGGTATTGGAAAGATTTGTGTCATTTTTTGAGGTGACTCAGAAAAGTTAGAATGATTTAATAATTTGGTCTGAAAATGACTGTATATTTTCTTTTACATTTTCTCATAATGTAGAAAATAATATAATAGTCTATAGAAGTCTTGGGTTTATATTGACTTGAAAATCCAAATTAAATTGCACTTCCTTAATTTCCTCTAGTGGTTGTACTGATCAAATAAACAAATACTGCATCCAATAAATATAAAATTTTAAATTTATGTGTTCAAGTATATCAAATGTACTAGAGAGGTAATATCTTTAAACAGGAATTAACACTTATAATTCTAGAAACCAGAGTACTCAGCTATTCCACGTACAATTATTTGTAAATATTTTTAGATGTCATCTAATATATGATTCCACATACACCAAAAAAGTGACTGCAACATTCTCATGTTCCAACATGTGTCAGCAGAAATGGAATTGTATATGAACCGTGTAAACACTATGTGACAGAGCAATTACTCTTCCAGGACTCTTCGCTATAGAAGACCTTGTAGAAGGGGCCAACCCTGTGTGTAAAAGGATGAGTACAGCATTATTTGTAACCATGAAATCATAAAAGCAGCTTAATTTCAAAAGCATATGGAAAGGGTTAAATACATACGCTACTTAATAGTACCTGCAATGGCGCCCCACTCCAGTACTCCTGCCTGGAAAATCCCAGGGACGGGGGAGCCTGGTGGGCTGCAGTCCATGGGGTCGCTAAGAGTCGGACACGACTGAGCGACTTCACTTTCACTTTTCACTTTCACGCATTGGAGAAGGAAATGGCAACCCACTCCAGTGTTCTTGCCTGGAGAATCCCAGGGACGGGGGAGCCTGGTGGCTGCCATCTATGGGGTCGCACATAGTAGGACACGACTGAAGTGACTTAGCAGCAGCACCAGAAAAAAAGACGGTAGTAACTCCTTCGTTAAAAGCAATTCACAATTAACGATGACATTCCAGGAATTTCCAGGGGACCTATTTTCCCGTTGGGGCTTCCCTGATAGCTCAAAGAATCCACCCGCACTGCTGGAGACCTGGGTTCGATCCCTAGGTTGGGAAGATTACCTGGAGAAAGGAAAGGCTACCCACTCCAGTATTCAGGCCTGGAGAATTCAATGGACAGTCCATGGGGTTGCAAAGAGTCGGACACGACTGAGCGACTTTCATTTTCACTTTATTTTTCAGGGTGAGCTCTTCTGTAAGGCTCTTCTGATCCTGCCTACTGTCCCTGTCAGGTGGACAAGACACAACAGACAAGAGGAGGAGCCTTTTTCGGCTTTTACAGTAGGGGATGGGCAGAGAAGAGCCAAGAAAACCTATACATTCTAAAACGGTTAAACGGAAGGCGTCCCTGGGTGGGCTCGAACCACCAACCTTTCGGTTAACAGCCGAACGCGCTAACCGATTGCGCCACAGAGACTAACGAAAAACGCGCTTCTCTCAACGCCGCAGAGAAGAAACAGCCCTTCAACGCCAGGCGGAGCCACACGCCTTTTCCTGGACTGCTGCTGCCGCCGCCGCCGCTAAGTCACTTCAGTCGTGTCCTACTATGTGCGACCCCATAGATGGCAGCCACCAGGCTCCCCCGTCCCTGGGATTCTCCAGCCAAGAACACCGGACTACTACACCCTCTCAAACCCTCCGACAGCCGGAGAGCTGACTTCCACGCAGCGCGATGGTTCTCGTGGGGAAGCCGGGAGTTGGGCGATTCCGCAGCCAGAAGGGCAGCGGTTCGTCCCCGCCGCGCCTGGCTCCACACCCGCCGCAGATGCAACGCCCCCGAGACGCCCCGGGCCTGAGCCGAGGGCGGCGCGAGGGAAGCTGAACCCCCGTGGGCCCTGTGACGGCTCTGCGATTGCTTCGCTGGCGCTGCCCTCGCTCCGCTGGTCCGCGGTCGGTGGGGCGGGAGCCGGAACCAGGGGGTGCGGGGTCGGTCCGAAGGGACAAACGCGACGAGCCGGGAAAGAAGCCGGCGAGGTGGGGACCGGGATAAACAGACTTCCCAGGAGGTCTGTGCAGAGGCACGCGCCTGATTTGAGGAGGCAAGATTTGGCTTCTGATTTGATTTAGTCACCACGTATCAAAATTGAGAGGAAGGGACTGGAAAGCAGAGCAGAGATGAAAGAAAGTCTATGAATACCTGTTGTCCAGCAACAGCGCAGTGACTGGAAGGAATTTACGTCCGCCTTGTAGGAGCAAGGGCTGCGGCGGCGGCAGGAGCCGTGGCGCGCCGTGATCGTATAGTGGTTAGTACTCTGCGTTGTGGCCGCAGCAACCTCGGTTCGAATCCGAGTCACGGCACTCTCATCCATCACTCCTGACGGCTACTCCTTTTTACTTCGGCTGGAAACTTGCACAAGTGTAACCCCAGAGAGTACTCAGCTCCACGTTCTCATCCCTGGTCTGAGCAGAAGGAAACTGAAGGCGGTGGTCTCTCCTTCTGTGCCGCTGTGACATAGGGAAGCCCAGCAAGGAGCCTCCTGTGCTGTAAAGGGTGGAACGCCTACTTCGTTACTCAAGATGGGCAGGACAAAGACCCGATTACAATTGTATCAGGAGAGCGACTCCTCCTCCCTAGACTTGTTTTGCCGGTTTCTTCTGGGCTCCTGGGAATCTCTGCTCCGAGGACTTTTCCAGTCCTTGGCCCTTGTTCCCTTCCTAGTCATCGCACTCTCCTCTCTAGTGCCCTTCGTTTCATACCCTCAAGGATCTTAAGTGCCTGTCGGCAGCCGCTCACCAGACAAGTGGTTTCCATCAGGACGCGACTGCTGGAGGAGCGTAACAGTCACCGCTTGTAAGTGATGAAGAAAGGTGACTACAGCACCCTCTGCTCCGACAACCAGCTAGTGGGAACAGCGAACACGCGATTCCTCCGCCTGACCACAGCTTTGCTGGCAACAGACAGGAAAGCTATACTGAGGGCAGGACACAAAGCGGGGAGTTTGGGTCAATCACAAATGGAGATCAGACGTGAAGATTCCCCGAGTAAAGGAAACTGTTTAGCTGTGCAAGCAAAAGCTCCCTTAGCTTATTTTGCAAAATGAGTGAAACTTACCTTGGGCCATTCTTGTTTATGCCTCTGAAAAGCAAAAACAAAACAAAACTCTTCCCCCAAATTGATAGAAAGCAACTACTTTTCACCAAGTCCTTATCACGAGGCAGACTCTACTTTATTGATACAACCAATCATCGGTGAAGAATAAACACCCACTACTTTCTTACCGTATAAGCTGCTTTATAACAGTACACCTCTGAGCCTCCTTCCATAATTTGTTGGAACACTCTCTCTTCCTGAGCCGTCTTTTTGGGCACCGTCAACCTTTACTAATTGCTGTTTTGGTGTCCTGGTGTTTACTTCTGCTGTATATGGACTTTGACAGTGCCTCAACATTTTCATCTATCAGACTGGGCCAACAAGGGAACTCCCAGCCCTACTGTTATTTTCCCCTTTGCCTGGATTTAGTGACTACTCAATCAGCAATGAGGCATCATTAAAGTCATTCTCATTGTCCTCTGATTTGTTAACAATTACTGTCCAGACTCCTTTCATTTGTATATTTGCCTCTTCTAGAATGTCATGGAAACGGGATCATAGTGCAAATGCTGTTGTTTTTTTTTTTCCCCACACCTCTTTATCTGCATAGTCTCTCTGACTTTATCCATTGCTGAGTAAAGCAGATTTTATTTCCCTTTCATTGTTGAGACATATTCCATGGCAGGAACACAGCACAGTCTGTTTACCATTTACTCAACAGAGAGCATGTGAGCTGTTTCCAGTACTGGCTATTGTGAATGAACCTGCTTTGAACATTCTCTTCACAAGAGATTTTGTAGACGTAGGTTTTCATTTCTCTTGGAAAAAAAAATCCTAGGTGAAGAATTGCTGGTACCAAAGAGTAGTATATACTCAACTTCATGAAACATTAAAGCTTTTTCCAGAGCAGTTGTACCATTTTATATTAACCCCAACAATATGAATGAGAGTTGTGGTTATTCCACTTCTTTGCAATATTGTTGGAGTTTCTTCTCCTTATAATTTTAGCCATGCTACTAAAAGAGTAGTGGTATCTCAATGTGGTTTTGATGTCCTTTTCTCTGACAGCTACAAATAATGAGCACCCCTTGTATCCTTTGTTGGCCATGTGCATATCTTCTGAAGTACCTGTTCATATCTTTTACCCATTTGAAAAAATAAAAAGTTGGTTGTTCTTTTAAAAAAATTATTCCTGGATTGGAGAAGGTCATTATACATTATAATTATGGGGAGGTGGGGTTGTAAGCTATGTTTCGTGAATATTTTCTTTTTGTTTGTAGCTTGCTTTTCCACTTCAGTGGCATCTTTGGCTGAGAAGACATGGTTAACAATGATGATGTCTAATGTATCATTTGTCTTTATTTTATATTATTTGTGTCCTGGTTAAATATTTCAGTTCAGTTCAGTTCAGTCGCTCAGTCGTGTCCGACTCTTTGCGACCCCATGAATCACAGCACGCCAGGCCTCCCTGTCCATCACCAACTCCCAGAGTTCACCCAAACTCATGTCCATCTAATTGTTGACGCCATCCGGCCATCTCATCCTCTGTCATCCCCTTCTCCTCCTGCCCCCAATCCCTCCCAGCATCAGAGTTTTTTCCAATGAGTCAACTCTTCGCATGAGGTGGCCAAAGTATTGGAGTTTCAGCTTTAGCATCAGTCCTTCCAATGAACACTCAGGACTGATCTCCTTCAGAATGGATTGATTGGATCTCCTTGCAGTCCAAGGGACTCTCAAGAGTCTTCTCCAACACCACAGTTCAAAAGCATCAATTCTTTGGTGCTCAGCTTTCTTCACAGTCCAACTCTCACATCCATACATGACCAATGGAAAAGCCATAGCCTTGACTAGACAGACCTTTGTTGGCAAAGTAATGTCTCTGCTTGTGAATATGCTATCTGCTGCTGCTGCTGCTAAGTCACTTCAGTTGTGTCCGACTCTGTGTGACCCCATAGACGGTAGCCCACCAGGCTCCCCCATTCCTGGGATTCTCCAGGCAAGAATACTGGAGTGCGTTGCCATCTAGGTTGGTCATAACTTTGCTAATAAATCATTGCCTCCCACCAAATCACAAAGTATCCTCGAAATACCTTCTAACTTTTATGTCTGGGTATACGATGCACCTCAGACCAATCCTTGTCTGTGAGACAGAAATAAACTGCCCCGTCCCCAATATTGAACCTATTTCCTTTCCCCATTGAACTGCTTTTCTTGAAAATTCATTCACTTACTGAGCTAGGGTCAGTTTCAAGTCTGTCAACTCAGTCTATTTCTGTACTTTGATGCCACTTGCACTTTGTTGGTCTATAGTGGGGGTCATAGTAACTCTTCTAGTCAGGTAGAGCAACAAGTTTTCCTGTTCTGTTCATTTCCACACTAAATGATACATTTTGCAACATGTAATAACTCATGCAACCATCACCCAGGCCAAGACATATCATCACTTCCTCCTCTGCTTTCCCTCTGGGACACAGGCCCTCTCTCACATGTACTGGCTGCCCCCTTGTGGCCAAAGATCCTCTGTTGAGCCCTCTTTAGAGAACAAATTCCCAGTTACCTGCAGTGCTGAAGAACCTGCAGGAAAGACCTACAAGACTCAAAGCACTCTGCATTTCCAGATAATGGGGCTGGTAGGTTGAGGAGGGTGGTGAAGGGAGGTGAGGAGGCAGCGGGAAGTTAGCTCAGTTTTTAGTCCTTTGACCAAGAGGAAATCGTGCCTAGGGAAGTTCAAGTACTACCAAGTGGGAAGACTGGGGATTGCCTACTCACTGGGACCCAGGCCATCCTTGTCTGCTTTGTCTACTTGGGTAGACTGGACAAGGGGACTCCATTCCCCTTCACCAGCCAGGGGGATGTTTCAGAGGTGGTGGACTTCAATGGTAACTCTAGATCCTGAAACCTCATAGGATTTTTCTTCACTTTCCCTTTGAATTCTCTTCTGCCTACTCAAAAAGAGAGATTCACTGCCTTTCTTTCTCAATCAGGACACTTTTGGGGTCCATTGGGGACAGGACTGAAGTGGGCATCTGGTTTCCCCTAAGTGTCCCTCCTGGTTTGGGTGTCTCAGGAGCTCAGGCTGACCCAGCATGAACTGTCAATGGGCAGGACCCCTGGGAGACCCGAGGCTGCAAAGCAGGGGGCTGGAGGTGTGGCCTCACATGTTGGACATCATATTTAAACCCTATTCATCTCTTGGACTTCCTCCTCAGGGAAGCCTGCTGCTACTGCTGCTAAGTCGCTTCAGTCGTGTTGGACTCTGTGCGAGCCCAGAGATGGCAGCCCACCAGGCTTCCCCATCTCTGGGATTCTCCAGGCAAGAACACTGGAGTGGGTTGCCATTTCCTAGGGCAGCCCAAATAGAGTAGCCCAAAGCTTCTCTGCAGGCTGAACTCAAAGAGACCTAAAATTCCAGAGCGGGTGACAGGACCCTCATTGAACAGACCCTACATCNGCAGCCCACCAGGCTTCCCCATCTCTGGGATTCTCCAGGCAAGAACACTGGAGTGGGTTGCCATTTCCTAGGGCAGCCCAAATAGAGTAGCCCAAAGCTTCTCTGCAGGCTGAACTCAAAGAGACCTAAAATTCCAGAGCGGGTGACAGGACCCTCATTGAACAGACCCTACATCTGGCTGCCTTTGGTGGCAGGCTCAAACAGGTTGATTTCAAGGATGGAGACAAAGAAAAGGCTTCTTTGTCAGACTTTATCAGAGTCACCACTTTCTCTGAAATCTCACCCACACCGCAAACACCACCCTAAGATGAAAAAGATAAAAGACATGAAATTACTAGTTTTCCAGACACTGTAAACCAGACAGCAAAGGACAGCAACCCGTGAGACATGAGAAACAAGAGGAGCCCTGCCATTGACCCAGGTTACTGCTTTCAGAGAGTGTCCAGGCTGCACACCAGGAGCGGGGGATCTGAGGCCAAATCCTTGGATGGTGGAGGTGAATCCAAGTGTTAGTTGGATAGCAAGGAAGCTAGAGTCCACAGAACAAAAATCCAGTGATAAGCAGATCAAAGATCCAGGGCTATGAAAGGGTCTGCCTCAAATACTCATTAGAATAGAGGTCAGAGAATGCTTGTGAAGAAGCTGCCTGAGGCCAAGGAAAGAAACCTTTTAAAAGATCAGGGTACAATGCCTAGTGCTCACAAAAGATGGGCAATGGTACTCACCCCCCCACCCCCGCCTCCACAGCCAGACTGCACTACTCATAATTCATGGGCCATTGGGAAGAACATTCAACAAACTCTCGTTTCAGTAGGGGCAATAATCACCCTGAGAATAACCTACCTAGAAAAAATGATAAAAGGAAGATCCAAAGGGATCTGTTTACAAGTCACTTAATTGTTCCTCAAAACAAAACTCAAGGTGACTTATAGGAATGCCAAAATAGCTACTATCTAAGAAGAGAAACTTTGGCAATGTCTGTCAAAGAACGCCAGGAATGCAAAGAGGATATGTGATTTGTTAAGGAGGAGACTGAAGCTTCCCTGGTGGCTCAGAGGTTAAAGCACCTGCCTCCAAGGACGGAGACTCGGGTTCCATCCCTGGATCAGGAAGATCCCCTGGAGAAGGAAATAGTAATCCACTCCAGTATTCTTGCCTGGAAAATCCCTTGGACGGAGAAGCCTGGTAGGCTACAGTGCACGGGGTCACAAAGAGTCAGACACGACTGAGCGACTTCACTTTTATACTTTATAAGGAGGAGACTAATCAATCTATTGAAACTGAACCACAACTGACATGGTGTTATAATTAGCAGAAAGATAGCTACCACAACTGTGTTGCGTATGACCCAAGAGTTAAGTAGAAATGTAGAACATGTACAAATGGCCAGAAGCAAATTTTAGACATAGAAATGATAACATCTGTTATTATATAACTCACCAGATGCAATTATTAGCAGATTAGACATTGCTGGGGCATGGAGTGGGGGTGGGGGAAGATTAGGGAACACAAAGCCGTGAAGAAGTGACCATATCCAAAATGAAACCATACACAACAAAACGTTTTTTAATGAACATAGCATCTCTGAGGGATAGGGTATGTTTAAAAGGTCCAATATATGAGTAATTTGGAGTTTCTGAAAATACCAGAAGGGAAGAAATATTTTTTTGAGAAACTTTGACAGAAAAATTTCCAAAGAGCCAAATGAACATTATGAGCACAAGAAACATTAAACAAACCACAGGGCGCCACATCAGGATTAAACTGCTCAACTCCATTGAAGAAGAAAATCATTTCCAAAGAAGTCAGCAGGAAAAGACACCGGACAAACAGAAAATGAAAATAAAGATTATGTTAGATTTCTCATCAGAAGCAGTGAGAAGACAGTGGAGCAACATCTTTAAAGGACTGGAGGGCAGCAGTCAACCTGGAGTTCATGCCTCTTCCCCAAGAAATGTCTTTCAGAAATGAAAGTGGAAAATGACATCTACAGACCAACCTACAAATGCTAAAAGAATTCATCACCAACAGACACACATTGTAAGATATGCTGAAGGAGTCCATCGACCTCAGATGGAAATCTGGATATACACAAAGGCACCGAGGACAACAGAAAAGGTATCTATGTGGGAAAATACATAAGCTTTTTCTTATTATTTCAGTCTCTTTAGAAACGTGGGGCTAATTTTTCTAAAGTGATCATGAGGGATTGTGGGGTTTATGACATGCAAGTAAAATGCATGGTGAAAATAGCAGAAGGGGCTGCAGCGAAGAAATCTGAAGACGTGAACTTGAAGGCGGACCGTGGGAAGTTACAGATGTCTGCTGTGAAGCTTCAGGCAGTCACTTAAATAGGAAAAGAAACTGTAGATAGCTAATAACCAAGGAGTAGAAATGGGATTGTATATGAGCCATGTAAACACTGTCAGTTCAGTTGAGTCGCTCAGTTCAGTTGCTTCAGTCCGACTCTTTGGGACCTNTTTTTTTTTTTTTTTAAAGCATGTGAGATGATGGATGTTAACTTATTTCAGTAATCATTTCAGGATATTGTAAGCCAACTCATTATGCTGTAAACTTATACAGTGATATATGTCAATTATAACTCAATAAAACTGAAAAAAAAATTGAAGAATAACCTTCTCTTTAATTAACAGGAATGAGCCTTTAAATATTAAAGCATTATAAAGGACATATGTAACACCTTTATTAAGATATAACTCATAAAACTCACTCATTGAAAGTAGAAATTCAGTAGTGCAACCATTAACAAGATCAAGACATAGAACACTCCATTATCTTGTATCCATTATAATCACTCCCCATACCTGCCCCAATCCTGGCAATAATATCTACTTTTCATCTCCATTAACTTGCCTTATCTGGACATTTCATATAAATGAAATCATACAATAAGTGATTGGTTTTAATTGGCTTCATTCACTTAGCATAATACTTCCAAATTTCATACATGATGTAACATGTATCAGTAACTCATTCATTTTATTCAGTCAGTTCAGTTGCTCAGTCTTTTCTGACTCTGCAATCCCATGAACTGCAGCTTGCCTGGCTTCCCTGTCCATCAGCTACTCCTGGACCTCACTCAAACTTATGTCTATCAAGTCAGTGATGCCATTCAACCATCTCAACCTCTGTCGTCCCCTTCTCCTCCTGCATTCAATTTTTCTTAGCATCAGGGTTTTTTTCAAAGGAGTCAGTTCTTCGTATCAGTTGGCCAAAGTATTGGAGCTTCAGCTTCAACATCAGCCCTTGCTGTGAATTTTCAGGACTGATTTCCTTTAGGATAGACTGGTTTGATCTCCTTGCAGTCCAAGGGATTCTCAAGAGTCTTCTCCAACGCCACAGTACAAAAACATCAATTCCTCAATGCTCAGCTTTCTTTGTGAGCCAACACTCACATCCATACCTGACTAGTGCAAAAACCATAGCTTTGACTATATGAACCTTTGTCGGAAAAGTAACATCACTGCTTTTTAATATGCTGTTTAAGTTTATCATAGTTTTTCTTCTAAGGAGCAAGCGTCTTTAAATTTAATGGCTACTGTCACATCTCCAGTGATTTTGGAGCCCAAGAAAATAAAAGTCTGTCACTGTTTCCAATGTTTCCCCATCTATTTGCCATGAAGTGATGGGACCAGATGTCATGATCTTTGCTTACTGACATTGAGTTTTAAGCCAAAATTTTCACTGTCCTCTTTCACATTCATCAAGCAGCTTTTCAGATCCTCTTCACTTTCTTCCATAAGGGTGGTGTCATCTGCATATATGAGGTTGTTGATATTTCTCTTAGCAATCTCGATTCCAGCTTATGCTTCATTCAGCCTGGCATTTACCATGATCTACTCTTCATATAACTTAAATAAGCAGGGTGACATCAGACAGACTTGATGCACTCCTTTCCCAATTTAGAAGCAGTCCAATGTTCCATGTCTGGTTCTAAAGGTTGCTTCTTGACCTGCATACAGATTTATCAGGAGGCAGGTAAGGTAGTCTAGCATTCCCATCTCTTTAAGAATTTTCCACATTTTGGTGTGATCCACAGAGTCAAAGGCTTTGGCATAGTCAATAAAGCAGAAATAGATGTTTTTCTGGAACTCTTTTGCTTTTTTAAAGATCCAACAGATGTTGGCAATTTGATCTCTGGTTCCTCTGCCTTCTCTACATCCAGCTTGAACATCTGGAAGTTCTCAGTTCACATACTGTTGAAGTCTTACTCGGAGAATTTTGAGCATTACTTTACTAGTGTGTGAGATGAGTGCAACTGTGTGGTAATTTGAATCTTCTTTGGAATTGTCTTTCTTTGGGATTGGAATGAAAACTGACATTTTCCAGTCCTGTGGCCACTGCTGAGTTTTCCAAATTTGCTGGCATATTGAGGCAGCACTTTCACAGTATCATCTTTTAGGGTTTGAAATAGCTCAAGTGGAATTCCGTCACCTCCACTAGCTTTGGTTGTAGTGATGCTTCCTAAAGACCACTTGAGTTTACATTTCTGGATGTCTGGCTCTAAGTGAGTGATCACACCATCATGATTATCTGAGTTATGAAGATCTTTTTAGTATGGTTCTTCTGTGTATTCTTGCCACCTCTTCTTAATATCTTCTGCTTCTGTTAGATACATATCATTCCTTTTATTACTGAATAATATTCTTTTGTATGGATATAGCTTGGGTTCATTCATAGCTCAGTGGGTTTCCCTTGTAACTCAATCAGTAAAGAATCTGCCTAAATGAAGGAGACCTGGGTTTGATTCATGGCTCGGGAAGATCCTGGAGAAGAAAATGGCAACCCACTCCAGTTTTCTTGCCTGAAGAATCCCATGGACAGAGGAGCCTGGCAGGCTACTGTCTATGAGGTTGCAAGAATTGGANCCATGGGGATAATCCACCTTCACTGGTAACTCTAGATCCTGAAACTTCATAAGATTTTCCTCATTTTCTCTTTGATCTCTCTCCCGCCTACCTAATAAGAGAGGATTCACTGCCTTGTTTCTCGGTCAGGACCCTCTTGGGGTTCCCTGGGGACAGGACTGAAGTGGACATCTGGTTTCCCCTAGGTGTCCCTCCTGGCTTGGGTGTTTCCGGAGCTCAGGCTGACCCGGTACGGAACTCCCAGTGGGTGGACCGCCTGGGAGACGAGAAGGCTGTTTGCCAGTGTGGCTGGAGGTGTGGCCTCATGTACTGGACACCCCACTCAAACCCTGTTCTTCACATGCACTTCCTCCTCAGGGAAGCCCAAATAATGTAGCCTGTAAAGTTTCTCTACAGGCTGTACTCAAAGACAGGTGAAATTCTGGAAGGGGTGAGAGGAGCCTCACTGAGAAGACCCAGACTTGCTCCTGGCAGCCCCTCATGGGCAGGCTCAAAAGAGGTTGATTTCAAGGATGGAGACAAAGAAAAGGCTTCACGGCAGAAAACCTCGTGATCCTGAGACGAAAATCTTCAGTCCTAATGTCTAGGTGAGCAGGGGGCCGAGTTGAATCCACCGCTGCACCCTGACCGGGAGAGTCGTCTGCCCAGATTCAGAGGCCAGGACCAGGAGAGACCGGGCACATCACTGGTTCTCCATCATGCGCGACTGGGCTCCCGCCCTCACTCCCTGCCCGCTCTGAGACACCAGGCCCTGTGTGGAACATCTTTTACCTTTTAAGACTGGGGCAAGGGGGACGGAGAGTTTCTCCCTGGCATCTAGTCGGAGGAAGGGTGAGAGGGGAGGTCACTAAACACGCTTCGGTCCTCAGGCAGAGTCCTATCCCGTGAAGAATGATCCCATCCAAAATATCAACACTGGAGAAGTTGAGAAACCTTGGTGTAGATTAATGTTCATATACTAGAGAGACAAGAAAACACCAATTCCTGAGTAACTGGATGTGGGGTCTGAGGAAAACTGTGGCGGCAGAGAGAACTCCAAGGTTTTTGACCTGTGAATAGAGAAGGATGGAGTTGGCACGGACTAAGGTGGGAAAAGTGTAGGTGCAGCAGGTTGTAGGGGGACCAGCAAGAACACTGGAGTGGGTTGCCACCTCTTTCTCCAGGCAGACTTCCTGACCCAGGAACCAAACCCATGTCTCCTGGGCCTTCTACATGGCAGGCAAATTCTTTACCCACGGAGCCATCGGGGAACCCTATAGCGGGGAAGGTCTGCTTTCAAACGGCACTCGGGTCCTCCAGCCCATTGCACGGAAGAGCCAGGCAGCTGACACCACGTGGTGGCAAAGGAAAGTGCTCCTTCTACCGCAGGAGAACCGGCAGCTGATGCTCAAGAGACCCGAAATCATGGATGGCTTGCAGGCCAGTGTAGATAAAGACAGTGTGGAGGAGAGGGTCCCAGGGCGTCCGATCAGTTGATGGTGAGGTAACAAGGTGGAGTTTCTGGAATCAACACCCTCATTCTGACCCTCTAACCTCTAACGGGTCCACGTGCTGGTGGTCTGTGAAAACAACCTCGGAATACGCGTCAAACATTGTTATCTATGTCCTGAAGGGAGAAACGACAGGTCCTGTGATGCTGCTATATGACTCATTCATTGTGAAAATTGGTAGCAGGCCTCCTACCCGACTGCTGCTCTTTTGTCTCTGCATGTTCCCATTCCTCTAATCACTAATTCTTGAGCCAGACTTTTGGCAACTCGGGGATGGCTCAGGAGACAGAAGTTTTTCTCCACGCCGAACTGGGGAACACTGAGGTGTGGGTTAACCGAGAAAGCCCATTCAGGGATTGCTCGGCTTTGGATCCCGAATCCAGTTCGCAGTCTTGGAGCGAGACTCCCGAGAGCTTTCCGTTCAAGCCCTCGCGGTTGCTGCATCCGCCCGGATCCTTCTGGACCGTAGACATGCGGCGTGTCCGTGAGCCGTCCCTTCTCACCCCGGGCACAACGCCTGCCGCCTCCTCCGGGCCCCTGGCCTCCGCTCCAGCTCCCCGGGCCCCAGCGACCTTCTGTTCTATTCACTCCCGGGCACCTCGCTAAGGCGGGTCACCAGTCTCGTTCTGAGGTGCGGCCGGGATGAGGCAACTTGCTCCTGACTTGGGGACCAGGCGGGACTCGGGGGCGCTGGGTGCCTCACCTGCAGGTGCCTTTTCTGGGGGAAGAAGGGAAGGGATGGCCTTAGGGGAGGATTTCTGGCAGCGACGGCGAAGGCTCAAGACTTTAGAGAAGGCGCAAGCCCTCCTCGGAGGAGAAAGGGAAACGGCGATTCTAGCCAGAGGCAAGAAGAAGGGTAGCCGGGCCGTAACTCCCTGGTGGTCTAGTGGCTAGGATTCGGCGCTTTCACCGCCGCGGCCCGGGTTCGATTCCCGGTCAGGNCGGAGGAGAAAGGGAAACGGCGATTCTAGCCAGAGGCAAGAAGAAGGGTAGCCGGGCCGTAACTCCCTGGTGGTCTAGTGGCTAGGATTCGGCGCTTTCACCGCCGCGGCCCGGGTTCGATTCCCGGTCAGGGAAGCCTTTTGCGCAGCGTTTCATCCCGATTCACCGTGCCGAGGAAGACTACAGTGGCCGATTCTCCGACCAGACGAAAGCAGCTTGTAAAGTACGCGAGTGGAGTATGTAGGTGAGACGCTGCGGGGTCGGGGGGTCTGGCGGAGTGGGCAGTCGGGGCCGTTCCTGGGACAGCTTTGAGGAGCGCGGTTTGGAAGAACAGCGAGGGCCGCGGGGAGGGCAGGGTGTGGACCGTGAGTGTCGGTGGAGGGATGGGAGGCTGCCCTGTGGCTGCGGGCTGTGGGCTCACACTTAGCCGGGCACGGGAGAGACTGGTTACGAAGGTAGTTTTTCCCAGGATGAGGCTCGTCTATTGCACTCGGGACCTGCAGATGCCGGGATCTCCGCTACTGCGAACCGCGTTCGTGCTCTCCGCCCGTTTCCCGGGGTTCATGACAGGCGACATCTCTTCCGTGGTGCCTCGCTGTGCTCCGCTCCCCAGATCCGGAGCGGGAGGCGCACCCCCAGCCAGCGCGCCACTGCTTGGAAATAGGGTCTGCACCCGCATCTGCCGGCTTTCCTAGTTCGTGACCAAAGCGTCTGGATGTGTCCTGCGTCTTGAGGCACGCCCCCTGTCAGTCCACAAGTGCCAGCCGTGCCTTCTCCTGCAGCCTGCAGTCGGCCACGCGCGCGTGGGTGCGCGCGCCAGGCCCCCACCCGCCGGGCTCCGCACTGGTCCGGGCCACCCGGGACAGCGTGAGAGCCTCGCTCGGAAGCCTCGCGCTCCACAGTCCCTTTGGGGCCAGGTCAGAAGAAGGCACCCCTTCCAGGAATGCGGAGGTCCGAGGCCTGCCTCCGTTAGGAGGCTCCCGGGGCCGGCGCGCCGTATCCCTGGCCCGGCTTAGCCAACTTCCCACCCGGCTAGCCCGTCCCCCTTCTCCTCTTCCACCCCACCCGTGTTCCTGCGGAGAGTCAGCGCTCCCTCCACGCGCCCCTCGCCCGTCGGCCGCCCAACCCCCAGATATCACCTAGCCGCCTCTCCGGTGCCTGCGGAGGGAGTTGGCTCTCTCTTTTCCTGCAACGGGAGGAGAGAGAACGTGCGGACTCAGGCGGCAACCCATTCCCTTGCCGGTTCTCTGAGCTCTGCCCATCGAGGGGCCTAGCTCAGGACCCTGGGTCTCCCGCGGCCCAGGGAGCCGGCCAAGCTGGCGCCTCTCCCACTGCTCCTCGAGAAAGAGCAGGAATGTCCTCCGGGGTCCAGAAGAGGCACCCGGGAAAGCATCCAGCACAAGCCGGGACACTGCGCAATGGACCCCTTCGGAGCAACGCTTCCGTCGGCGCGTCCTTCCCTCCGAGGGCTTCGGGCAGACAAGAAATCACCTAGGACGACGAGCTCTCCACTGGCTTGACTGAGACCAGAGGAAAGGAGGGTATCTTCCAGGAGAGCAGCAGCGCTGAAGCCTGTGGTCGCAGAGAGGCTTCTGGAGCCAGAGCGCCCTCTCTTCACCAGGGCTACCCAGGGGCTGTAGAAATCTCACCCGGCCGAGTCCGCCTCCTCCCCTGCCCCCTCCTCCTACACCTTGCCCCGTCTCCTACCCTCTCCTCCCGTCTTCGTTTTCTATCTTGGTGGTTTGAGTGCCTCGGGACCTCTCACCTCCGCCACAGGTTGCTTTTTTTCCGGTAGTTCTGAGCTTCAGATACGAAAATGTTTGTAAGAGTGCAACGAATGCTCAACAATGGTGACCCCCCCACCACCTTTTTTTTGAATCAGTAACATTATCTGAATTATCAGGATTGTCGCGTTTGTAACAATTGCATTTTCATTGTCGGAGCATACTGATGTACATTTAAACCTTACATGTTGAGTAATAAATGGGTTCTGCTATTTTCTTATGAATAATGATGTGCAGAATATTCTTACACATACATCCTTGGCAATTCTGTAGGATAGAGACTGTTCTTTTATTTATCAGAGGACACTTGCAGGTAGAAAGGTAGAAACTGGCCAGCGAGGTGGTGACTGGGAGGCACGCCAAATGCTGCTCCGTCACAGCCCTGGGGCCCCGATACAGTCCCAGTTCCCACGACTCCTTAAGTATCTTCTGCTCAGGGCTGCCCTCGGATTATAGTCCCTTTTCTTACTCCTTGTGGGTAGAACCACGACATAACTGGACTTGGCGCGTGGAGCAGGCAAAACCAAGCAGTGAAAAGTCTGGGATGAAAAGCTAACGCGAGCACGATGCATTGGCCGGGAATCGAACCCGGGTCTCCCGCGTGGGAGGCGAGAATTCTACCACTGAACCACCAATGCCCCACTCGCTCGACACCCTGACGGCTCTCCGGAAAGAATCTCCAAAGCGACTGCGACACCCTCGGCGGGCAAACAAAAGAGATTCCGAAAACGGCTTACACCGCTGTGTTTGGAAGACAGAGTTCACAGACTGACAGGCACTCGAAGCAAAGGCTTGCCAAGAAGGGCTGCTGCTGCTGCTGCTAAGTCACTTCAGTCGTGTCCGACTCTGTGTGACCCCATAGATGGCAGCCCACCAGGCTCCCCCATCCCTGGGATTCTCCAGGCAACCAAGAAGGGCTACAATCAGGCAACCGCGTAAAGGGGGAACATTCAAATGAAAATATCAAAATACCGGCGTTATCAGCTCACACCACAACTCTGAGAAAGGCTCTTTATGACCATTCCACAGACCCCTGCAGAAGATACATCGGAAATCCATCCAGATCCCTTGTTTATGACCCTCAACCTCAGACTCTTACCTTAGAGGGCCTGAGAAAATTATTCAAGTTGCTAGCTTAGGCAAGTGAAATTCTAATCCAGGTATGAAATAAGAAACAGAGGCAGAATCAGACTGTAATCAGAGGACGGAAAGGGCCAGAATCTAAACAGAGATAATGAAGAAATACACCATTTTTTGGTATAAAATAGCGAGGCAGTCTTGTAAGCATTACAACAATAGTATGTGTCAAGCTTTGGAAGGTGTTCAAAGCATTTCGATGGATAGGTGATATGCATAACTGTTTAAAGATTAATTAATACTGTTTGCAACCAATGTTTGATTAAATGGAAGAATCTAATCTCCTAAACTGGACCCTGTGTTGTGCTGAGTTTTAGCATTTGTGACTCTGACTGAGATGCATATGGGGCGTACACAGGCTTCGGTGTTTTGGTTGTATAAGGAACAGACTAAATTCCAAAAAAGTATTGATGGGTGAAATGTTAACATATTGGTTGGTCCTCTGATGAGACCGAAGTACAGAGTGACGTCTTTCCCTAATTTTCCCTGAGGTATTTACACTGAAGAAAGGAACCTGGGGTGGGGACTCCCCCACATGTTGGGACTTAGGAATCATTGTGACTTTTTGAAAGATAGGAGCTGCAGATATGCAGTTAAGGTTCCCTTGCTGAGAAGCCAAGCTAGGTGGAGGCTGAGTCGTAAACTTGAGCTGAACAAAGAAACCGACCATCACCTCGACCTTGGAGAACTTTGGCTCTGTCTGCCCTCTGTCCAACACCGGGGCGCACACCGCCTCTGGCCAACACGCTTTCACGTACCACCCGCGTCAACCAGATCGACAAGGATTCCCGCACCTCTTTCTAAACTGCAAACCTGCACTTTCAACTCACAACTCCTAATTCACAAGTCAATGCCTCCTATACGTCTGAGAGTCACAAATGCTAAAATGCAACACACCATGGAGCTCCCTTTCAGCGTCACATACCACCCTCTGCTTCAGCTCTCTGTGAGCAGACCCAGGCACAGCATCTTCCTAAGAGCAGTGGGCACTGTCTCTCCCGTGTTTCCGTCAGTCACCAGAACACACCCAAATCCGTTCCGACCCTTACCTGGTGTGTTTACCCTCACCACCAGCCACCCTGTTGTCCAAACCAGATCTTGTTAGCCTCTTTGTATATACTCTCTCATCCTCCTGGCACAGAAGTTTATGTCCAGTATAACCAGCAGAGAATGCCTAACTAACCGGGTGCTTTTATTTCTTCTTCTTCTTCTTCCTCAGTTTTTCTCTGCCTCTCTACCGAAGAGGCCTGTTCTCCCCCCCCCCAAAAAAAAGTCCTTCGTGAGCCACTTCCCGAGGAGACCTAGTCCACTGTAGAAGATCAAGACATTGGTGGTTCAGTGGTAGAATTTTCGCCTCCCATGCGGGAGACCCGGGTTCGATTTCTGAGCCAAGGATGTGCTTTTTCTTGTCGGCTTCCCTAAACTTACCTATCCACCAGAACCTAAGGTGGTATAAGGGAGGAAAATAGCAACACTCACTGTACGTTTTAGAAAGTGCTCTCAACATTATATATTTTGCAGCCCTCACATACTTTGAAGAGAGCATGTCTTTGAAACTCCAAGTGTTTTTGCTGAATCCTTGGTTTTGTAAAATTTGAAAGTAAAACCGTTACTTTTATCCTATCTTCTAGAAATGAAGATCACGGAAAGACAGTAGCTGCATCGGGAGAAGTGTTAGGGGTCCAGGAAGAAGGATGCAGTTCCTTCGGAGATACAAGAAGAGGGAGAGTGGGGCCTCTGACCTTCTTCGTGAGGTAGATTCCATTTCTCAGATCTTGGTAAAATTCCAGATATGAAACGATTTGTCTAGGCCAAGGATATTGGCCAGAGAAAAGAGAAGAGCCGACCAAAAAGTACTTGTATTGGCCAGGAGTCGAACCCAGGTCTCCCGCGTGGGAGGCGAGAATTCTACCACTGAACCACCAATGTCTTGATCTTCTACAGTGGACTAGGTCTCCTCGGGAAGTGGCTCACGAAGGACTTTTTTTTGGGGGGGGGGAGAACAGGCCTCTTCGGTAGAGAGGCAGAGAAAAACTGAGGAAGAAGAAGAAGAAGAAATAAAAGCACCCGGTTAGTTAGGCATTCTCTGCTGGTTATACTGGACATAAACTTCTGTGCCAGGAGGATGAGAGAGTATATACAAAGAGGCTAACAAGATCTGGTTTGGACAACAGGGTGGCTGGTGGTGAGGGTAAACACACCAGGTAAGGGTCGGAACGGATTTGGGTGTGTTCTGGTGACTGACGGAAACACGGGAGAGACAGTGCCCACTGCTCTTAGGAAGATGCTGTGCCTGGGTCTGCTCACAGAGAGCTGAAGCAGAGGGTGGTACGTGATGCTGAAAGGGAGCTCCATGGTGTGTTGCATTTTAGCATTTGTGACTCTCAGACGTATAGGAGGCATTGACTTGTGAATTAGGAGTTGTGAGTTGAAAGTGCAGGTTTGCAGTTTAGAAAGTGGTGCGGGAATCCTTGTCGATCTGGTTGACGCGGGTGGTACGTGAAAGCGTGTTGGCCAGAGGCGGTGTGCGCCCCGGTGTTGGACAGAGGGCAGACAGAGCCAAAGTTCTCCAAGGTCGAGGTGATGGTCGGTTTCTTTGTTGAGCTCAAGTTTACGACTCAGCCTCCACCTAGTTTGGCTTCTCAGCAAGGGAACCTTAACTGCATATCTGCAGCTCCTATCTTTCAAAAAGTCACAATGATTCCTAAGTCCCAACATGTGGGGGAGTCCCCACCCCAGGTTCCTTTCTTCAGTGTAAATACCTCAGGGAAAATTAGGGAAAGACGTCACTCTGTACTTCGGTCTCATCAGAGGACCAACCAATATGTTAACATTTCACCCATCAATACTTTTTTGGAATTTAGTCTGTTCCTTATACAACCAAAACACCGAAGCCTGTGTACGCCCCATATGCATCTCAGTCAGAGTCACAAATGCTAAAACTCAGCACAACACAGGGTCCAGTTTAGGAGATTAGATTCTTCCATTTAATCAAACATTGGTTGCAAACAGTATTAATTAATCTTTAAACAGTTATGCATATCACCTATCCATCGAAATGCTTTGAACACCTTCCAAAGCTTGACACATACTATTGTTGTAATGCTTACAAGACTGCCTCGCTATTTTATACCAAAAAATGGTGTATTTCTTCATTATCTCTGTTTAGATTCTGGCCCTTTCCATCCTCTGATTACAGTCTGATTCTGCCTCTGTTTCTTATTTCATACCTGGATTAGAATTTCACTTGCCTAAGCTAGCAACTTGAATAATTTTCTCAGGCCCTCTAAGGTAAGAGTCTGAGGATGAGGGTCATAAACAAGGGATCTGGATGGATTTCCGATGTATCTTCTGCAGGGGTCTGTGGAATGGTCATAAAGAGCCTTTCTCAGAGTTGTGGTGTGAGCTGATAACGCCGGTATTTTGATATTTTCATTTGAATGTTCCCCCTTTACGCGGTTGCCTGATTGTAGCCCTTCTTGGTTGCCTGGAGAATCCCAGGGATGGGGGAGCCTGGTGGGCTGCCATCTATGGGGTCACACAGAGTCGGACACGACTGAAGTGACTTAGCAGCAGCAGCAGCAGCCCTTCTTGGCAAGCCTTTGCTTCGAGTGCCTGTCAGTCTGTGAACTCTGTCTTCCAAACACAGCGGTGTAAGCCGTTTTCGGAATCTCTTTTGTTTGCCCGCCGAGGGTGTCGCAGTCGCTTTGGAGATTCTTTCCGGAGAGCCGTCAGGGTGTCGAGCGAGTGGGGCATTGGTGGTTCAGTGGTAGAATTCTCGCCTCCCACGCGGGAGACCCGGGTTCGATTCCCGGCCAATGCATCGTGCTCGCGTTAGCTTTTCATCCCAGACTTCTCACTGCTTGGTTTTGCCTGCTCCACGCGCCAAGTCCAGTTATGTCGTGGTTCTACCCACAAGGAGTAAGAAAAGGGACTATAATCCGAGGGCAGCCCTGAGCAGAAGATACTTAAGGAGTCGTGGGAACTGGGACTGTATCGGGGCCCCAGGGCTGTGACGGAGCAGCATTTGGCGTGCCTCCCAGTCACCACCTCGCTGGCCAGTTTCTACCTTTCTACCTGCAAGTGTCCTCTGATAAATAAAAGAACAGTCTCTATCCTACAGAATTGCCAAGGATGTATGTGTAAGAATATTCTGCACATCATTATTCATAAGAAAATAGCAGAACCCATTTATTACTCAACATGTAAGGTTTAAATGTACATCAGTATGCTCCGACAATGAAAATGCAATTGTTACAAACGCGACAATCCTGATAATTCAGATAATGTTAATGTTACTGATTCAAAAAAAAGGGGGGTGGGGGGTCACCATTGTTGAGCATTCGTTGCACTCTTACAAACATTTCCGTATTTGAAGCTCAGAACTACCGGAAAAAAGCAACCTGTGGCGGAGGTGAGAGGTCCCGAGGCACTCAAACCACCAAGATAGAAAACGAAGACGGGAGGAGGGGGTAGGAGACGGGGCAAGGTGTAGGAGGAGGGGGCAGGGGAGGAGGCGGACTCGGCCGGGTGAGATTTCTACAGCCCCTGGGTAGCCCTGGTGAAGAGAGGGCGCTCTGGCTCCAGAAGCCTCTCTGCGACCACAGGCTTCAGCGCTGCTGCTCTCCTGGAAGATACCCTCCTTTCCTCTGGTCTCAGTCAAGCCAGTGGAGAGCTCGTCGTCCTAGGTGATTTCTTGTCTGCCCGAAGCCCTCGGAGGGAAGGACGCGCCGACGGAAGCGTTGCTCCGAAGGGGTCCATTGCGCAGTGTCCCGGCTTGTGCTGGATGCTTTCCCGGGTGCCTCTTCTGGACCCCGGAGGACATTCCTGCTCTTTCTCGAGGAGCAGTGGGAGAGGCGCCAGCTTGGCCGGCTCCCTGGGCCGCGGGAGACCCAGGGTCCTGAGCTAGGCCCCTCGATGGGCAGAGCTCAGAGAACCGGCAAGGGAATGGGTTGCCGCCTGAGTCCGCACGTTCTCTCTCCTCCCGTTGCAGGAAAAGAGAGAGCCAACTCCCTCCGCAGGCACCGGAGAGGCGGCTAGGTGATATCTGGGGGTTGGGCGGCCGACGGGCGAGGGGCGCGTGGAGGGAGCGCTGACTCTCCGCAGGAACACGGGTGGGGTGGAAGAGGAGAAGGGGGACGGGCTAGCCGGGTGGGAAGTTGGCTAAGCCGGGCCAGGGATACGGCGCGCCGGCCCCGGGAGCCTCCTAACGGAGGCAGGCCTCGGACCTCCGCATTCCTGGAAGGGGTGCCTTCTTCTGACCTGGCCCCAAAGGGACTGTGGAGCGCGAGGCTTCCGAGCGAGGCTCTCACGCTGTCCCGGGTGGCCCGGACCAGTGCGGAGCCCGGCGGGTGGGGGCCTGGCGCGCGCACCCACGCGCGCGTGGCCGACTGCAGGCTGCAGGAGAAGGCACGGCTGGCACTTGTGGACTGACAGGGGGCGTGCCTCAAGACGCAGGACACATCCAGACGCTTTGGTCACGAACTAGGAAAGCCGGCAGATGGGGGTGCAGACCCTATTTCCAAGCAGTGGCGCGCTGGCTGGGGGTGCGCCTCCCGCTCCGGATCTGGGGAGCGGAGCACAGCGAGGCACCACGGAAGAGATGTCGCCTGTCATGAACCGCGGGAAATGGGCGGAGAGCACGAACGCGGTTCGCAGCAGCGGAGATCCCGGCATCTGCAGGTCCCGAGTGCAATAGACGAGCCTCATCCTGGGAAAAACCACCTTCGTAACCAGTCTCTCCCGTGCCCGGCTAAGTGTGAGCCCACAGCCCGCAGCCACAGGGCAGCCTCCCATCCCTCCACCGACACTCACGGTCCACACCCTGCCCTCGCTGTTCTTCCAAACCGCGCTCCTCAAAGCTGTCCCAGGAACGGCCCCGGCTGCCCACTCCGCCAGACCCCCCGACCCCGCAGCGTCTCACCTACGTACTCCACTCGCGTACTTTATAAGCTGCTTTCGTCTGGTCGGAGAATCGGCGACTGTAGTCATCCTCGACATGGTGAATCGGGATGAAACGCTGCGCAAAAGGCTTCCCTGACCGGGAATCGAACCCGGGCCGCGGCGGTGAAAGCGCCGAATCCTAGCCACTAGACCACCAGGGAGTTACGGCCCGGCTACCCTTCTTCTTGCCTCTGGCTAGAATCGCCGTTTCCCTTTCTCCTCCGAGGAGGGCTTGCGCCTTCTCTAAAGTCTTGAGCCTTCGCCGTCGCTGCCAGAAATCCTCCCCTAAGGCCATCCCTTCCCTTCTTCCCCCAGAAAAGGCACCTGCAGGTGAGGCACCCAGCGCCCCCGAGTCCCGCCTGGTCCCCAAGTCAGGAGCAAGTTGCCTCATCCCGGCCGCACCTCAGAACGAGACTGGTGACCCGCCTTAGCGAGGTGCCCGGGAGTGAATAGAACAGAAGGTCGCTGGGGCCCGGGGAGCTGGAGCGGAGGCCAGGGGCCCGGAGGAGGCGGCAGGCGTTGTGCCCGGGGTGAGAAGGGACGGCTCACGGACACGCCGCATGTCTACGGTCCAGAAGGATCCGGGCGGATGCAGCAACCGCGAGGGCTTGAACGGAAAGCTCTCGGGAGTCTCGCTCCAAGACTGCGAACTGGATTCGGGATCCAAAGCCGAGCAATCCCTGAATGGGCTTTCTCGGTTAACCCACACCTCAGTGTTCCCCAGTTCGGCGTGGAGAAAAACTTCTGTCTCCTGAGCCATCCCCGAGTTGCCAAAAGTCTGGCTCAAGAATTAGTGATTAGAGGAATGGGAACATGCAGAGACAAAAGAGCAGCAGTCGGGTAGGAGGCCTGCTACCAATTTTCACAATGAATGAGTCATATAGCAGCATCACAGGACCTGTCGTTTCTCCCTTCAGGACATAGATAACAATGTTTGACGCGTATTCCGAGGTTGTTTTCACAGACCACCAGCACGTGGACCCGTTAGAGGTTAGAGGGTCAGAATGAGGGTGTTGATTCCAGAAACTCCACCTTGTTACCTCACCATCAACTGATCGGACGCCCTGGGACCCTCTCCTCCACACTGTCTTTATCTACACTGGCCTGCAAGCCATCCATGATTTCGGGTCTCTTGAGCATCAGCTGCCGGTTCTCCTGCGGTAGAAGGAGCACTTTCCTTTGCCACCACGTGGTGTCAGCTGCCTGGCTCTTCCGTGCAATGGGCTGGAGGACCCGAGTGCCGTTTGAAAGCAGACCTTCCCCGCTATAGGGTTCCCCGATGGCTCCGTGGGTAAAGAATTTGCCTGCCATGTAGAAGGCCCAGGAGACATGGGTTTGGTTCCTGGGTCAGGAAGTCTGCCTGGAGAAAGAGGTGGCAACCCACTCCAGTGTTCTTGCTGGTCCCCCTACAACCTGCTGCACCTACACTTTTCCCACCTTAGTCCGTGCCAACTCCATCCTTCTCTATTCACAGGTCAAAAACCTTGGAGTTCTCTCTGCCGCCACAGTTTTCCTCAGACCCCACATCCAGTTACTCAGGAATTGGTGTTTTCTTGTCTCTCTAGTATATGAACATTAATCTACACCAAGGTTTCTCAACTTCTCCAGTGTTGATATTTTGGATGGGATCATTCTTCACGGGATAGGACTCTGCCTGAGGACCGAAGCGTGTTTAGTGACCTCCCCTCTCACCCTTCCTCCGACTAGATGCCAGGGAGAAACTCTCCGTCCCCCTTGCCCCAGTCTTAAAAGGTAAAAGATGTTCCACACAGGGCCTGGTGTCTCAGAGCGGGCAGGGAGTGAGGGCGGGAGCCCAGTCGCGCATGATGGAGAACCAGTGATGTGCCCGGTCTCTCCTGGTCCTGGCCTCTGAATCTGGGCAGACGACTCTCCCGGTCAGGGTGCAGCGGTGGATTCAACTCGGCCCCCTGCTCACCTAGACATTAGGACTGAAGATTTTCGTCTCAGGATCACGAGGTTTTCTGCCGTGAAGCCTTTTCTTTGTCTCCATCCTTGAAATCAACCTCTTTTGAGCCTGCCCATGAGGGGCTGCCAGGAGCAAGTCTGGGTCTTCTCAGTGAGGCTCCTCTCACCCCTTCCAGAATTTCACCTGTCTTTGAGTACAGCCTGTAGAGAAACTTTACAGGCTACATTATTTGGGCTTCCCTGAGGAGGAAGTGCATGTGAAGAACAGGGTTTGAGTGGGGTGTCCAGTACATGAGGCCACACCTCCAGCCACACTGGCAAACAGCCTTCTCGTCTCCCAGGCGGTCCACCCACTGGGAGTTCCGTACCGGGTCAGCCTGAGCTCCGGAAACACCCAAGCCAGGAGGGACACCTAGGGGAAACCAGATGTCCACTTCAGTCCTGTCCCCAGGGAACCCCAAGAGGGTCCTGACCGAGAAACAAGGCAGTGAATCCTCTCTTATTAGGTAGGCGGGAGAGAGATCAAAGAGAAAATGAGGAAAATCTTATGAAGTTTCAGGATCTAGAGTTACCAGTGAAGGTGGATTATCCCCAAGGGTGGTGAAGGGGCATGGAGTCCCCTTGTCCAGTCTACCCAAAGAGACAAAGCAGACGAGGGTGGCCTGGCTGCCAGTCAGTAGGGAATCCCCAGTCTTTCCATCTGCTAGTACTTGAGCTTCCCTAGGCATGATTTCCATACATTTCCAGGATGCAGGTAACTGAATTCTTTTCATTTTCCCAACTGCTCTTATTTGACTGAAAGGACTGAGCAGGTGTGGAGCATATATGAAAACCACTACGGTAAGGAAATCAAGTATTATTGAGAGTGTCTCATTTATCTCCCACCCACCCCTTTAAAATTCATTGCACTTTCCTAAGTAGAGTCCCCAGGTTGGGCCCGTTTTACTTGTGATGCAAAGCTGGTAGAACCTAAGAAGGGTCTATGAGGTTCATGGATGACTTTTTGAGGTATGGTACTCATTTTTATTTAAATGTGCATTCCAAAAGAAATGAAGGAGTCGATCTCACCCGAGCCTTATCTATAAAAATAAAAGGGAAAGAAGAGTTACCCGTAAATGTAGGCAAAATGTCATAAGATGGCCTTAAACGTCGCTGTTTCCACTAAAGTCCTTCTTCCCTGGATATGACTGATCAACAATGTCTTCTCTTGCCCCCGAATCTGACATCCAGGGCCAGACCCTAAGATCAGTTTTCAGGCTCCAGTCCATTATCCCTGCTCTCTATCTCCCGTTCTCCCTCATCTTCTTTTATGCGCACAACACAAAACAAGAGCTCTCCCCTAGCTTTCAGTTTTCAACATCACACCCAATGATCACCTTTGCAAATTAGGTACCCTCCATTGGAGTCTCTTTCCCTAGAAAGAAGAGGAAATGTTAAATAGCACAAAGTTTTGTACTTTCCACAGTCAGAAATTACTAAAGAAAACTTTCTCTTGATCAACGGTCTGAAAAGTGAGCTAACTTCCTGCTGCCTCCTCATCCCTCCTTCACCGCCAGCACCCCTCAACTTGCCCCTTCAGCTTGCATCTGGAAATGCAAACTGCTTTGGCACTTGCAGATCTTTCTTGCAAGTTCTCCAGCCCTGCAGGCATCTGGGCATTTGTCCTCCCCAGAGGCCACAGTAGAGGATATTTGCCACAGAGGGGCAGCCAGTACCTGTGAGGAAGGGCTGGTGTCCCACAGCAAAAGGACAAGACGAATGATGCCTGGGTGATGGTTGCACGAATCATTACATTTGCAAATGTATCATTCGGTGTGTGGAAATGAACAGAACAGGAAAACTTGCTCTACCTGACCGTAAGAGTTACTGTGACCTCCTATAGATCACCAATGTGCAAGTGGTATCAGGGTACACAAATAGAAAATGGATTGATTTGAAAGATTTGAAACCCATAGCTCAATAGGTGAATGAGTTTTCAGTAACAGCAGTTCGAACTGAACGCTTCACTTTCACTTTTCACTTTCCTGCATTGGAGAAGGAAATGGCAACCCACTCCAGTGTTCTTCCTGGAGACTCCCAGGGACGGGGGAGCCTGGTGGGCTGCCGTCTATGGGGTCGCACAGAGTCAGACAGGACTGAAACGACTTAGCAGCAGCAGCAGCAGCAGGGAGAGGAAATAGGTTTGATATTGGGGGTAGGGCAGCTTTATTTCTACCTCACAGACAAGAATCAGTCTGAGTTACATTGTAAACCAAGACATTAAAGTTAATGGTAGAAGGCATTTTGAGGATATTTTGTGATTTGGTCATAGACAAAGATTTACTAACCAGGACACAAATAATGTATTAAAATAAAAATATTATTTTTAGCTGTTAGAGAAATGGATATGAAAACCACACTGAGACACCACTGCTCTTAGTAGCACAGCTAAAATTATAAGGAGGGCAAACAGTCTTGCAAAGATGTGGAATGACTACAACTCTCATTCATATTGTTGGGGGTAATATAAAATGGTACAGCTGCTTTGGGGAAAGCTTTGGTGGTTTTTAATATAAGGATACTCTTTGGTACCATCAATTCTTCACCTAGTTTCCCCCCACACACACACACACACCCACCCCCAAGGGAAATGAGATGTCCACAACATCTCTTGTGGAGAGAATACTCAAAGCAGGTTCATTCACAGTAGCCAATATTGGAAACAGCTCAGATGCCCTCTATAGAGTGAATGGTAAACAGACTGTGCTGCGTTACTGCCACGGAATGCATCTCAACGATGAAAGAGACATCACATCTGCTTTACACAACAATGGATAAAGTCAGAGATATTATACAGATAAAGAGGTGTAGAAAAGCGTTATTTCCACTGTGGTTGCGTTTCCATGACACTTTAGAAGAGGCAAACATACAAATGAAAGAAGTCTGGACAGTGATGATCACCAAACAAAACAGAGGCCAATGACGATGATTTTAATGATTCCTCATTGCTGATTGAATTGTCACTAAATTCAGGCAGAGAGGACACCGATAGTATGATGAGGAGTTCCCTTGTTGGCCCAGTCTGATAGACGAAAATGTTGAGGCACTGTCGAAGTCCAAATACAGCAGAACTAAAAACACCAGGCCACCAAAACAACAATTAGTAAGGGTTGACGGTGCCCGAAGGACGGTTCAGGAAAAGGGAGTGTTCCAACTCAAGACATTAAAGTTAATGGTAGAAGGCATTTTGAGGATATTTTGTGATTTGGTCATAGACAAAGATTTGCTAACCAGGACACAAATAATGTATTAAAATAAAACCAAGACAAATGATAAATTAGTCTTCAACAATGTTCACCATATCTTGTCAGTCAAAGATGCTACTAAAGTGGAAAAGCAAGCTACAAAGAGGGAGAGAATAGTCACAGAAGATAGCTTACTCTCCTGCCTCCCCGTGATTATAATATATAATGACCTCCTCCGATCCAATAATATCCTTTACCAGCTGAGCCACGAGGGAAGCCCAAGAATACTGGACTGGGTAGCCTAGCCCTTCTCCAGGGCATCTTCCAGATCTGGGAGTCGAACCACGGTCTCCTACATCGCAGGCATATTCTTAGTATCAGGAAAGTCCTATTTTCAAGGAACGTACAACCAACTTTTTTCAGATGGGTGAATGATAATGAGCAGGTACATCAGAAAAGATGATGTGCACGTGGCCAACGAAGCATACAAGGAGCGCTCATTATTTTTAGCTGTTAGAGAAATGGATATGAAAACCACACTGAAAAAAAAAAAAGAAAACCACACTGAGACACCACTGCTCTTAGTAGCACGGCTAAAATTATAAGGAGGGCAAACAAACAGTCTTGCAAAGATGTGGAATGACTACAGCTCTCATTCATATTGTTGGGGGTAATATAAAATGGTACAGCTGCTTTGGGGAAAGCTTTGGTGGTTTTTAATATAAGGATACTCTTCGGTACCATCAATTCTTCACCTAGTTCCCCCCCACACACACACACACCCCCAAGGGAAATGAGAACCTATGTCCACAACATCTCTTGTGGAGAGAATGCTCAAAGCAGGTTCATTCACAATAGCCAATATTGGAAACAGCTCAAATGCTCTCTATAGAGTGAATGGTAAACAGACTGTGCTGTGTTACTGCCATGGAATGCATCTCAACGATGAAAGAGAAATGACATCTGCTTTACACAACAATGGATAAAGTCACAGATATTATACAGATAAAGAGGTGTAGAAAAGCGTTATTTCCACTGTGGTTGCGTTTCCATGACACTTTAGAAGAGGCAAACATACAAATGAAAGGAGTCTGGACAGTGATGATCACCAAACAAAACAGAGGCCAATGACAATGATTTTAATGATTCCTCATTGCTGATTGAATTGTCACTAAATTCAGGCAGAGGGGACAACGATAGTATGATGAGGAGTTCCCTTGTTGGCCCAGTCTGATAGACGAAAATGTTGAGGCACTGTCAAAGTCCAAATACAGCAGAACTAAAAACACCAGGTCACCAAAACAACAATTAGTAAGGGTTGACGGTGCCCGAAGGACGGTTCAGGAAAAGGGAGTGTTCCAACAAATTATGGAAGGAGGCTCCCAGGTATACTGTTACAAAGCAGCTTATACAGTGAGGAGGCAATGACTGTTCTTCACTGTGATTGGTTGTTATATCAGAGTTTTCCTTGTGATGGGGATATGGTGAAAAGTGGTTACCTCCTATCATTTTTTTGCGAACAGCTTTGTTTGGTTTATGGTTTTCAGAGGCATAAACGAGAATGGCCCAAGGTAAGTTTCACTCATTTTGCAAAATAAGCTAAGGGAGCTTTTGCTTGCACAGCTAAACAGTTTCCTTTACTCGGGGAATCTTCACGTCTGATCTCCATTTGTGATTGACCCAAACTCCCCGCTTTGTGTCCTGCCCTCAGTATAGCTTTCCTGTCTGTTGCCAGCAAAGCTGTGGTCAGGCGGAGGAATCGCGTGTTCGCTGTTCCCACTAGCTGGTTGTCGGAGCAGAGGGTGCTGTAGTCACCTTTCTTCATCACTTACAAGCGGTGACTGTTACGCTCCTCCAGCAGTCGCGTCCTGATGGAAACCACTTGTCTGGTGAGCGGCTGCCGACAGGCACTTAAGATCCTTGAGGGTATGAAACGAAGGGCACTAGAGAGGAGAGTGCGATGACTAGGAAGGGAACAAGGGCCAAGGACTGGAAAAGTCCTCGGAGCAGAGATTCCCAGGAGCCCAGAAGAAACCGGCAAAACAAGTCTAGGGAGGAGGAGTCGCTCTCCTGATACAATTGTAATCGGGTCTTTGTCCTGCCCATCTTGAGTAACGAAGTAGGCGTTCCACCCTTTACAGCACAGGAGGCTCCTTGCTGGGCTTCCCTATGTCACAGCGGCACAGAAGGAGAGACCACCGCCTTCAGTTTCCTTCTGCTCAGACCAGGGATGAGAACGTGGAGCTGAGTACTCTCTGGGGTTACACTTGTGCAAGTTTCCAGCCGAAGTAAAAAGGAGTAGCCGTCAGGAGTGATGGATGAGAGTGCCGTGACTCGGATTCGAACCGAGGTTGCTGCGGCCACAACGCAGAGTACTAACCACTATACGATCACGGCGCGCCACGGCTCCTGCCGCCGCCGCAGCCCTTGCTCCTACAAGGCGGACGTAAATTCCTTCCAGTCACTGCGCTGTTGCTGGACAACAGGTATTCATGGACTTTCTTTCATCTCCGCTCTGCTTTCCAGTCCCTTCCTCTCAATTTTGATACGTGGTGACAATCAAATCAGAAACCAAATCTTGCCTGCCCAAATCAGGCGCGTGCCTCTGCACAGACCTCCTGGGAAGTCTGTTTATCCCGGTCCCCACCTCGCCGGCTTCTTTCCCGGCTCGTCGCGTTTGTCCCTTCGGACCGACCCCGCACCCCCTGGTTCCGGCTCCCGCCCCACCGACCGCGGACCAGCGGAGCGAGGGCAGCGCCAGCGAAGCAATCGCAGAGCCGTCACAGGGCCCACGGGGGTTCAGCTTCCCTCGCGCCGCCCTCGGCTCAGGCCCGGGGCGTCTCGGGGGCGTTGCATCTGCGGCGGGTGTGGAGCCAGGCGCGGCGGGGACGAACCGCTGCCCTTCTGGCTGCGGAGTCGCCTGACTCCCGGCTTCCCCACGAGAACCATCGCGCTGCGTCGAAGTCAGCTCTCCGGCTGTCGGAGGGTCTGAGCCGGTGTCGTTGTCCAAGGAAAGGCGTGCGGCTCCGCCTGGCGTGGAAGGGCTCTTTCTTTTCTATGTCGTTGAGAGGAACGTGCCACTCGTTAGTCTCTGTGGCGCAATCGGTTAGCGCGTTCGGCTGTTAACCGAAAGGTTGGTGGTTCGAGCCCACCCAGGGACGCCTTCTGCTTACCCCTTTCTAGAACGTGAGGTGCTTTTGGTTCTTTTTTTCCTGCCCATCCTCTACTGTAAAGGCGGGAAAAGACTCCTTCTCTCCTCCCCTCTTGGCTCCTGTTTCCTGTCCACCTCACAGGGACATAAGGCGGGATCAGAAGGCCATCACTGAGGTGGATAGAAGAGCTCACCTGGTAAACAGGTCCCCTGGAAATTCCCGAGATGTCATCATCACTTTCTGAATTGCTTTTAACGAGGGAGTTACTACTTTTTTCTTTTTTTCCACGTACTGTTAATACTATTTATTTAACACTTTCCATATGCTTTCATGGTTACAAATAATGCGGTAGTCATCCTTGTACATACATTGTTGGCCCCTTGTACAAGGTCTTCTATAGCGACAAGTCCTGGAAGAACAATTGCTCTATCACGTGGTGTTTGCAATGCATAGTGTGATCAATGCAAATAAACAGAGGTGAACAATAGAATGGGAAAGACTAGAGATCTCTTCAAGAAAATTAGAGATACCAAGGGAACACTTCACGCAAAGATGGGCACAATAAAGGAGAGAAATGGTATGGACCTAATAGAAGCAGAAGATATTAAGAAAAGGTGGCAAGAATACACAGAAGAACTGTACAGAAAGATCTTCATGACCCAGATAACCACAATGGTGTGATAACTCATCTAGAGCCAGACATCTTGGAATGCGAAGTCAAGTGGACCTTTGGAAGCATCTCTATGAACAAAGCTAGCAGTGATGGAATTCCAGTTGAGCTATTTCAAATTCTGAAAGATGATGCTGTGAAAGTGCTGCACTCAATATGCTAGCAAATTTGGAAAACTCAGCAGTTTCCACAGGACCAGAAAAGCTCTGTTTTCATTCCAATCCCAAAGAAAGGCAATGCCAATGAATGTTCAAACTACCACACAATTGCACTCATCTCACACGCTAGCAAAGTGATGCTCAAAATTCTCCAAGCCAAGCTTCAACAGTATGTGAACTGTGAACTCCCAGATGTGCAAGCTGGATTTACAAAAGGCAGAGGAACCAGGGATCAAATTGCCAACATCCGTCAGATCATCAAAAAAGCAAGAGAGTTCCAGAAAAGCACCTACTTCTGCTTTATTGACTACGCCAAAACCTTTGAATGCGTGGACCACAACAAACTGGAAAATTCTTCAAGAGATGGAAATACCAGACCACCTGACCTGCCTCCTGAGAAATCTGTATGCAGGTCAAGAAGCAACAGTTAGAATGGGACATGGAGCAATGGACTGGTTCCAAACTGGGAAAGCAGTATGTCATGGTTGCATATTGTCACCCAGGTTATTTAACTTATATGCAAAGTACATCATGTGAAATGCTGGGCTGAATGAAGCACAGACTGGAATCAAGATTACTGGGAGAAATATCAATAACCTCAGATATGCAGATGACACCACCCTTATGGCAGAAAGCAAAGAAGAACTAAAGAATCTCTTGATGAAAGGGAAAGAAGAGAGTGAAAATGTTGGCTTAAACCTCAACATTCAGAAAACTAAGATCATGGCTTCTGGCCCCATCAATTCATGGCAGATAGACAAGGAAACAATAAGAAACTTTATTTTTGGGGGGGAGGGGCTCCAAAATCACTGCAGATGGTGACTGCAGCCATGAAATTAAAAGTCTCTTGCTCCTTGGAAGGAAAGCTATGACCAACCTAGACAGCATATTAAAAAACAGAGACATTACTTTGCCAAAAAAGGTCCATCTAGTCAAAGCTTTGGTTTTTCCAGTAGTCATGTATGGATGTGAGAGTTGCACTATCAAGAAAGCTGAACGCCGAAGAACTGATGCTTTTGAACTGTGGTGTTGGAGAAGACTCTTTGAGGGTCTCTTGGACTGCATGAAGATCCAACCAGTCAATCCTAAAGGATATCAGTCCTGAATGTTCATTGAAGGTGGGAGGAGAAGGGGATGATAGAGGGTGAGGTGGTTGGATGGCATCACCAGCCTGTTGTGCTGCAGTCCATGCGGTCCCAAAGAGTCGGACTGAAGCAACTGAACTGAGCGACTCAACTGAACTGACAGTGTTTACATGGCTCATATACAATCCCATTTCTACTCCTTGGTTATTAGCTATCTACAGTTTCTTTTCCTATTTAAGTGACTGCCTGAAGCTTCACAGCAGACATCTGTAACTTCCCACGGTCCGCCTTCAAGTTCACGTCTTCAGATTTCTTCGCTGCAGCCCCTTCTGCTATTTTCACCATGCATTTCACTTGCATGTCATAAACCCCGCAATCCCTCATGATCACTTTAGAAAAATTAGCCCCACGTTTCTAAAGAGACTGAAATAATAAGAAAAAGCTTATGTATTTTCCCACATAGATACCTTTTCTGTTGTCCTCGGTGCCTTTGTGTATATCCAGATTTCCATCTGAGGTCGATGGACTCCTTCAGCATATCTTACAATGTGTGTCTGTTGGTGATGAATTCTTTTAGCATTTGTAGGTTGGTCTGTAGATGTCATTTTCCACTTTCATTTCTGAAAGACATTTCTTGGGGAAGAGGCATGAACTCCAGGTTGACTGCTGCCCTCCAGTCCTTTAAAGATGTTGCTCCACTGTCTTCTCACTGCTTCTGATGAGAAATCTAACATAATCTTTATTTTCATTTTCTGTTTGTCCGGTGTCTTTTCCTGCTGACTTCTTTGGAAATGATTTTCTTCTTCAATGGAGTTGAGCAGTTTAATCCTGATGTGGCGCCCTGTGGTTTGTTTAATGTTTCTTGTGCTCATAATGTTCATTTGGCTCTTTGGAAATTTTTCTGTCAAAGTTTCTCAAAAAAATATTTCTTCCCTTCTGGTATTTTCAGAAACTCCAAATTACTCATATATTGGACCTTTTAAACATACCCTATCCCTCAGAGATGCTATGTTCATTAAAAAAACGTTTTGTTGTGTATGGTTTCATTTTGGATATGGTCACTTCTTCATGGCTTTGTGTTCCCTAATCTTCCCCCACCCCCGCTCCATGCCCCAGCAATGTCTAATCTGCTAATAATTGCATCTGGTGAGTTATATAATAACAGATGTTATCATTTCTATGTCTAAAATTTGCTTCTGGCCATTTGTACATGTTCTACATTTCTACTTAACTCTTGGGTCATACGCAACACAGTTGTGGTAGCTATCTTTCTGCTAATTATAACACCATGTCAGTTGTGGTTCAGTTTCAATAGATTGATTAGTCTCCTCCTTAGCACATCACATATCCTGCCTCGTTGCATTCCTGGCGTTCTTTGACAGACATTGCCGAAGTTTCTCTTCTTAGACAGTAGCTATTTTGGCATTCCTAGAAGTCATCTTGAGTTTTGTTTTGGGGTACAATTAAGTGACTTGTAAACAGATCCCTTTGGATCTTGCTTTTTATCATTTTTTAGGTAGGTTATTCTCAGGGTAATTATTGCCACTACTGAAACGAGAGTTTGTTGAATATTCTTCCCAATGGCCCATGAATTATGAGTAGTGCAGTCTGGCAGTCGGGGGAGGGGGGGAGTACCATTGCCTGTCTTGTGTAAGCACTAGACATTGTACCGTGATCTTTTAAAATGTTTTTTTCCTTGGCCTCAGGCAGCTTCTTCACAAACATTCTCTGACCACTATTCTAATGCTGCTGCTGCTAAGTCGCTTCAGTCGTGTCTGACTCTGCGACCCCATAGACGGCAGTCCATAGCCCTGGATCTTTGATCCACTTATCACTGAATTTTTGTTCTATGAACTCTAGCTTCCTTGCTGTCCAACTAACACTTGGATTCATCTCCACCATCCAAGGATTTGGCCTCAGATCCCCCCCTCCTGGTGTGCAGCCTGGACACTCTCTGAAAGCAGTAAGCTGGGTCAATGGCAGGGCTCATCTTGTTTCTCATATCTCACGGGTTGTTCTCCTTTGCTGTCTGGTTTACAGTGTCTGGAAAACTGGTTAGTTCATGTTTTCTATCTTTTTCATCTTGAGGGTGGTTTTTGGGGTGTGGGTGAGATTTCAGGGAAGGTGGTGACTCTGATATCACTCCATCTTTGCCAGAAGCTAAAGACACTCTTTTTGTGTTCCTATGTTCAATACTCAATTCAATAAGAGGTGTACCAATCTATATTCCAATGTATTTTACTAATTAAATGAAAGAGCCTTTCCTTCATACTCTTGCCATCTCCATCTGATATGCTACCAAGTGGAGAGAGTCCCACGTGGTTCATGTAAGCCAGAGGTACTGTAGAAGGACAATGTAGATGTTGCTCAGAGGTACCATATTTTGCATAGGTTCAGCACCTAAACTATTGAAACATTTAGAAGGTCTTCCAAAAATTATAACTGTTTTTGGTGGTGACTAATTTAATCAGGCCCAGAGAAGACTGGCCAGAATGACTCCAGACTTCTTCCTGGTCCCAGACATTTATTCCTCTTCCCTTATCTTTCTGAATTGTGTTTTTGCTTTCACTGGATGAATGCAATCTGATGACTGGTCTCCTTGCTATATCTCCAGGTTGCATTTATGTGACCCTAACTGTCTCTGTAGGATTCTTCAACTATGTTGGGCTATTTCTGCAAATATTCTCTCATTTCAGACAAGCTGTTGGATCACAGGATCTTGCAGTTGATAATGCATAAGATTATGCAGACATGGGTCCTTAGGGTTTTTGCCTTCCCTTCTCATGGTTCTGTTGAATTTCATAAGCAAAAACAAGCTCTTTAGCTTTTCCATACCAGATCTGGAAGGACATTCTCTCTCTCCCTCTTTTTGCGTGCCTGTATCTGTTTGTTTCTCTCTGTCTCTCACACTCTAAGCTGCCAACAGTCTTACCCAATGTCTTCTGCTGTTCAGCTTTCCAGGACCTTACACTGAAGGCCTTCAACACCAAGCTTTTAGTTAGGTGCCTATGAGGTCCTGTTCCAGGTCTGTTCAGTCACTTCCTGTTCCAGGAGAGAGGTTTGTCACGCAAATGTATGCTCCTCAGTTTTTGTCTTGTCACAACAAAGATTTGAAGTGACGGATATTAAAGCCACCTCGGTGTGTCACAGCTCTCGGGTCTTGGATAGACTGTGTTATAGCTCTCAGGTCTCGAATGGACCGTGTTATAGCTCTTAGATAAATCAGTGTTACAGCTCTGTTTTATTTAGAAGATAGCAGGAAAATCCATCTTCGAGGCGTGAGAGCACATCGATCCAAAGACACAAAGAGAAGAGCGCCCAGCACGCGCGCAAGAGAGAGAGAGAGAGAGCCCTTGGCTCCTCTTTTTATGTTTTTTTCTTCCCCCTGGGCCTGCCCTATGCAAGTTGGGCTTAGTCAGGAGTGCTGTTCTACCTGCAGTCCTCACTCCAGTCCTCGGAACTTCCTTTGACCTTCCTCTGATCTATTTTGCAGGGCTTTTCCCTTCCTTGTCTTTTAGCCACCACCATTTTGGACTCCTTTTCCTTAGTCTACCTATCTAACATTACCCCCTCAAGAGATGGGAGGCCCAATTCTTTGGGAATAGGGGCGTTGAGGTCTTTCTGGCTGCTTCCTGCTGAACTGGGGCAGTGAGGGGCATTGGGCCTCCCCCTCTGGCTAGTCTCAGGCCGCAGAGTCCTCATAGCGGTGTCCACCTAAGGGTGAGTGATATTTGCCATGGTCGGCTGGAATTTTGTATCTTTGTTGAACTGGCAGCGCATGTTGTAGCTTGTTGACCTGAGCAGAGACGAAACAGGTTAGACAATTGATAATGTATGGAATAATCATAAGCAGCATCAGTATGGTGTAACAAGGACTAGTAGGGGCATTCAGTTCAGTTCAGTTCAGTTTCTCAGTCATGTCTGACTCTTTGTGACCCTATGAATCATAGCACACCAGGCCTCCCTGTCCATCACCAACTCCCAGAGTTTACTCAAACTCATGTCCTTCGAGTTGGTGATGCCATCCAGCGATCTCATCCTCTGTTGTCCCCTTCTCCTCCTGCCCTCAATCCCTCCCAGCATCAGGGTCTTTTCCAATGAGTCAGCTCTTCTCATGAGGTGGCCAAAGTACTGGAGTTTCAGCTTCAGCATCAGTCCTGCCAATGAACACCCAGGACTGATATCCCTTAAGATGGACTGGTTGGATCTCCTTGCAGTCCAAGGGACTCTCAAGAGTCTTCTCCAACACCACAGTTCAAAAGCATCAATTCTTCGATGCTCAGCCTTCTTCACAGTCCAACTCTCACATCCATACATGACCACTGGAAAAACCATAGCCTTGACTAGATGGACTTTTGTTGGCAAAGTAATATCTCTGCTTTTGAATATGCTATCTAGGTTGGTCATAACTTTCCTTCCAAGGAATAAGAGTCTTTTAATTTCATGGCTGCAATCACCATGAACAGTGCAATGATTTTGGAGCCCAGAAGAATAAAGTCTGACACTGTTTCCACTGTTTCCCCATCTATTTGCCATGAAGCGATGGGACCAGATGCCATAATCTTCATTTTCTGAATGTTGAGCTTTAAGCCAACTTTTTCACTCTCCACTTTCACTTTCATCAAGAGGCTTTTTAGTTCCTCTTCACTTTCTGCCATAAGGGTAGTGTCTTCTGCACATCTGAGGTTATTGATATTTCTCCTGGCAATCTTGATTCCAGCTTCCAAGGGCATTAGCCAATTCTAAATTCCCATTGCCAGAATGGCTCAAGTCCCTTCTTGTTTAAGGATCAGAAGATCTATCTCCTGTTTGTTTTGGAGTAGAATCTCTGCCAAGCTGTGTTGGCTCTTTAGAGCTATCCTGAGAAATCTTATCCCCAGAAACCAGATTTTGGGGGTGCTCATTATAAAGGCACTCATTGGTAGTCCTGAATAGATATGTGAGATCTCCCAGGGGCTCCCAGGTGTATTGAGTGTCTTCTGTTTTCTTCCACAGCTTGACTCGTGAGTAGTAAATTCAAGAGTCATGTCCTTGTACCTTGACTGCTGTGGGGGTAGAAAGTATTACAGGGTAGGGGCCCTTCCATGTGGGCTGGAGTTGAGCGTTTGGGGACCCATCTTTCCAGACTTTAATTAGGACTTGTGTCCTTGAAGCATATAGTGGTGACTCTTTAGAATATTTTGGGTCCTGGTTCATACCCCACAAGTGTATATCTTGTTGGAATTGCCCAATGGCCATGGTATAAGACTGGAGGGTCTGAACCTCTGGATCTAGGAAGAGGTCATTTACATAAACAAAAAGTCTTCCATACAGCATCTCATAAGGACTAAGACCAACCTGTTCCTTAGGGGTGATTCAAGTGCAGAGGAGGGGTATTGGTAAAGCCTCCTTCCATCCCAGGGAGGTCTCCTGGGTTATCTTTTTTATCGCTGATTTTAAGAATTGGTTGGCTCTTTCTACTTTTCCTGAAGATTGAGGCCTCCGGGCACAATGGAGATAATAAGTAATGCCCAATGCTTTAGAGACCTCTTGGGTGACCTTAGAAGTAACTGATGTCCCATTGTCACTTTGTAATGACCTGGGCAGACCAAATCTTGGAATGATTTTGGAGCAGTTTCTTTATCACCTCCTCAGCCTTTTCAGTCTGGGTGGGAAAGCCTTCAATCCATTCTGTGAATGTATCTATCATGACTAATATGTATCTATTCCCTTGAGAAACTGGCATCTGGGTGAAGTCCATCTGCCAGTCCTCTCGGATAGGTCCCACGTCGTTGGACGGGCTGGGCCAGCTGGGGTCTTTGAGCTCTTTGAGGGTTGTTTACTTGGCAAGTGGGACAAGAGGAGACCACTTGCCTTATAGTTGTTTAGAAGCCTGTTCCTCTGAAGGATCTTTCTATTAATCTTTGGAGGGCCTTTTCCCCTAAATGAATGGTGGCATGTAAGGAGTTAACCAACTTCCATTGGAGGTTCCCAGACAGAGGAACCACCCCATATGATCTTCTTGAAAGCCCTCACTCTTAGCTTTAAGAGTCTCACCTTCAGTATATGAAGGAGTTTCTGGCAAACTAATCTGTGGAACTAGGGTGGCAACCCCTATTATGTCATGGTTCTGTAATGCTTCTCTCTTAGCTGCCTGGTCTGCTGCTTGGTTCCCTCGTGCCACTTCTGTGTTCCCTTTTTGGTGTCCTTTACAGTGGGAGACTGAAACCTCAGTGGCCAAATGGACTGCCTCCAAGAGTCTAAGAATTTGATCACCATATCTGATTGGGGACCCTCAGGTGGTCAGGTGGCCCCTTTCTTTCCAAATAGCTGCATGTGCATGTAGCACCAGAAAGGCATACTTGGAGTCAGTGTAAATGGCTATTTTTTCCCTTTTCCCAGCTCTAAAGCTTGAGTCAGGGCTATGAGCTCAGCTAATTGGGCTGAAGTACCTGGTGGCAGAGGCTTAGCCTCTATGGTCTCAAAATTGGAGACTACTGCATACCCAGCTCTTCTTTTTCCATCCAAGACAAAGCTGCTTCCATCAGTGTACCAGATTTCTTCAGGATTGGTCAGAGGATCTTCTGACAATCCCTCTCGGGGTTTTGTCCAATGGTCCAAGGTTTCTAGACAAGAGTGAAAGGGGAGAGAGCCCTCGGGGGTAGGCAGGAGGGTGGGTTAAGAACCTCACAAGGGGATATAGTGAGGCCTGGATTTTCCATCAGCATTACTTGATATCTGAGGATTCTTTGATCAGACATCCATAAATGGCCTCTCCCATTTAGGAGTTGTTTTACTTGGTGGCTGGTAAAGATAGTTAGCCCCCAAAGAAGAGTTTTAAAGCATTTTCTATCATGATTGCAATAACTGCAAGATGTCGAAGGCAGGCGGGCCAGCCATGGGCGGTTGGATCAACCCTCTTGGGTAAGTAAGCTACAGGTCCCAACCTTTGAGTTAACACTCCCAAGGCTATTCCCTCTCTTTCATGGACATAAAGCTGGAATGCTTTTTCTGGGTCTGGCAGCCTCAAGGCAGGTACCTAAGTTAAGGCCTGTCTTAGTGTAGCTTCTGCCTTCTTTTGAGGAGTTCCCCGCATCAGTGGGATTGAATCATTTTGTCCCTTTAAGCTTTCATATAAGGGCTGGGCAATTAGACCATAGTTGGGTGTCCAGATTCTGCAATATCCAGTTAGCCCCAGGAAAGCTTGCAAATTTCAAGTCGTGGGGAGGGCAACTGGAGGATTCCTTGTATCCGATCAGAGGACAGCCTCCTGGACCCGTGTGTAATCTGAACTCCCAGGTAAATGACCTTTGTCTTGACCATTTGTGCCTTAGCATGGGAGACTATATCCCCTTTCTGCCAAAAAGTATAGAACCTGAATTGCATGTTGTTGGGCACTTTTCTCATCTGGAGAGCAGATCAGTAGGTCATCTACATATTGTAATATTTTCCCATTAGGTTCCAGGTCCAGGTCTAGGAGATCCCGGCTAAAAGCCTGTCCAAACAGGTGGGGGCTATCTCTGAACCCCTGAGGTNTCTTCCATGGACATAAAATTGGAGTGCTTTTTCTGGGCCTGGCAGCCTCAAGGCAGGAGCCTGAGTTAAGGCCTGTTTTAGTGTAGCCTCTGCCTTCTTTTGAGGAGTTCCCCACATCAGTGGGATTGAATCATCTCGTCCCTTTAAGCTTTCATATAAGGGCTGGGCAATTAGACCATAGTTGGGTATCCAGATTCTACAATATCCAGTTAGCCCCAGGAAAGCTCGCAATTGTTTTCGAGTTGTGGGGGATTTTCGAGCAACTGGAGGGTTCCCTGTACCCGATCAGAGGACAGCCTCCTGGACCCGTGTGTAATCTGAACACCCAGGTAAGTGACCTTTGTCTCTACCATCTGTGCCTTAGCACGGGAGACTTTATATCCTCTTTCTGCCAAGAAGTTTAGAACCTGAATTGCATGTTGTTGGGCACTTTTCTCATCTGGAGAGCAGATTAGTAGGTCATCTATGTATTGTAATATTTTCCCAATAGGTCCCAGGTCCAGATCTAGGAGATCCTGGCTAAGGGCCTGTCCAAACAGGGGGCTATCTCTGAACCCCTGAGGTTTCTCCTGGGACCTCCCACTCAAAGGCAAAAAGTTATTGGGATTCTTTAGCCAGTGGTATGCAAAAAAATGATCTTTGAGATCTAAGACTGTAAACCACTTGGCACTGGGTGGGATTTCTCCCAAGATTACATAGGGAATTGGGTACTGTGGGATGGAGGGGGACTACAGCTTCATTTATGATCCAGAGATCTTGAACCATTTGCCAGGTTCTATCTTTTTTTTTTTTTTTAACTGAGAGGACTGGGGTGTTACATGGCGAACTGGTGGGGACCAATAGCCTACAGCAAGGAATTTATTTATTAGAGGCTGTAGTCCCTCCTGAGCCTCTCTTTTGAGAGGGTTTTATTTCCGGTTAGGAAACCGAATGGGATCTCGGAGGACAACGATGACCGGTTCAGCTTGGTAGGCTTGTCCAGGAATCCCCTGGTCGCACACCTGGGGGTTAATTTTGTCTTCCCATAGTTTTTGGTCCCTCGCTATTAAAGGTGTAATGGGTTCTTCAGTAGTAACCAGGAGCTGTAGAGCTCTAGGGGCTGAAAAACTTCCCATCACAAGGGTGCTCCCCAGTTTAGTGAGTATATGTCTTCCCAATAAGGGAGTAGGACACTCAGGGACCAGCGGAAACTGGTGGGAAAATATTTGTCCATCCCAGCAACAAAGAAGTGCTCAGGTGAATCTTTTAGTAGTTGCTTTTCCTGTAGCACCCAAAATGGTACAGGTTTGGAAGGAGAAGGCTCCAGAGTAGGAGATCAAGACACAGTAGGTGGCCCCTGTGTCAACCAAGAAATTCTCGGACCTACCTGCCACATCCAGTTGCTCCCTTGGCTCCAGCCCTGTGATGGTTATCTGTGACAGGCGGGCTGGCTGGAGCAGGCTGCTTCAGTCCTCTTAAACCATCGTGAGGGTAGGCTTGGCGCTTGACCTTGAGGCTCTTGGGTCCCGAGGGCAAAGTGCCGCCCAATGTCCCAGTTGATGGCATTTATGGCAAGCCATTCTAGACTTGTCACGGTTTGGACACTCTTTGGCCCAATGCCCCGCCTGTCTATAGATCAGGCATTTGTCTCGTGCCTTGTCCTTCAAGGACTCGGGGTTTGCCATAGGGTTTCTCTGGAGGGCAGCCAGCATCTGGGCATGCCTTGTCTCTTTCTTTCTCTCCTTCTTCTGGGCCTTGGCCTCCTTCTCCTGTTCTCTGTTATAAAAGGTATTGGTGGCTGTCTGGACCATCTCATCTAAAGAGGCAGCAGGATCCTGCTGTTGTAGCTGTTGTAACTAAATTCTGATATCTGATGCACATCGGGACAGGAATTTGTCCTTTAAAATCACCTGTCCCTCATAAGAGTCTAAGTCCAGATTGGTAAACTTTTGGAGTGCCTCTTTTAGCCTTTCCAGAAAGGCAGTGGGGTTCTCATTGGGCTCCTGAGTTATTGCTGAGACTGGGCACAGTCCCACAATAGGTTTCCTTCTGTTTCCATGGGTGGACTTCCTTAGGGGTGAGTCTTTCAGAAGCTTATCCTACCCAGAACTGTTGCAACCTGAGAGCCAGGCATCCCCGGGTCAGGGTGCAGATCCCTAGGCAGGCAGGTAGAGGCATGATGGCCTCCCGAGAATTGGGTCCCTGGGCAGGTCGAGGTGTGATGACCTCCTGGGACCACTGGACTGGAGTTGGGCATCCCCAAGATCTCCAGTGTGACCAGTACACTGGGTAGGATTAGGGGGTTGGATATTATATTTTCCTCCCAAGGCCAGCTATTTTCCGGTTGTCTCTCCAGAAGATTGTAGAGGCAACCTTGTGGGTCTGGATGGGGCTCAGGAAAAGAGCATGAAACAGGAGGGAAGGGGCAGAGCACAACCTTTGAAAGAATGACAGAGCACAAGGGTATGATGTAAATTAATTAAAATCAATTGGGTCCAAGATGACAAGTCAAATTCAAGTAAACCTTAATCCCCAGTCTGACTTCCCTGGTGGCTCAGATGGTAAAGCGTCTGTCTACAATGCAGGAGACCTGGGTTCAATCCCTGGGTTGGGAAGATCCCCTGGAGAAGGAAATGGCAATCCACTCCAGGACTATTGCCTGGAAAATCCCATGGACAGAAGAGCCTAGTAGGCTACAGTCCATGGGGTCGCAAAGAGTCGGACACGACTGAGCGACTTCACTTCACTTTAATCCCCAGTCTACAAGCCAACAGACACACCCAGAGGTGGCAGGACAGCTCCAAGGCACTGTGAAAGAGATGGAGGAGTGGGTGGTTCCCCAGTGGCTGGGATGATCCTCTCACTCATTAGCATATGAATTCACCACTCTAGCAAAACCTAGCCAGGCCGTGCATTCCATGGCCAGTACCCTGTAGAGTGGGCGCTTTTCTCTGAATCTTAACAAGTCTGCCTCTTACCTATCGCTTTGACTCTCAATGAATCTTTGCAATGAGACACCAGAGCCTGAGCTTTATTAGTTTTGGCCGGGCTTGGGTCCCAGGAGAGAGCTGAAGGACAGGAGGAAAAAGCAGTGGGGAAAACGTGCCGAGGAATCCCCTTCATAGCCCGCCGGAAAATTTGCTAAATATCTGACCGGTGCTCAGTTTCATTGGTCTGATCCTTGGTACAGAGAAGAAAAAGGACAGAAGAACCCCCACCGGCTTGTGTAACAGCTACTGGGGCTCAGCGGATAGCACCTTTGGGGCATGCTGAGGACTAGCCTCTCCAGAGTCCCTCAGGTGTGCCCCCTGCCACCCGCCTGTTCCCAGGAGGTTCAAGGAAACAAGAAACAAACGAGAGATTGTAAAGGAATTAAGATTTCGTTAGGCATGTCCCTCCAGCCAGAGGAGCGAGGACCTCTTACCTTAACCGGAGGTCTTCTGGAATCTGAGACTGGGCTGCGTGAGCTTTCTGCTGAGTTTGTTTTTCGCTCTCACGGTTTCCAGCATGATGGGCCTGCTCCTGCGCTGGATTTTCTTCGTGGTCCACCTCTACTGTGGGAGCTTCGCTGAGCTGGGTTCCTGCTGGGCTTGGCCTCTTATGCACGGAGGTTGTTTCTGCCAGGTTAAACCCAAGTCACGGCACCATAGATGTCACGCGAGTGTCTGTTCCTCGGTTCTTTGTCTTGTCACAACGAAGATTTGGAGTGACAGACATTAAAGCCCCTCTGGCGTGTCACAGCACTCAGGTCTTGGATAGACCGTGTTATAGCTCTCAGGTCTCGAATGGACCATGTTATAGCTCTTAGACAAATCAGTGTACAGCTCAATTTTATTTAGAAGATAGCAGGAAAATCCATCTTTGAGGCGTGAGAGCACATCGATCCAAAGGCACGAGGAGAAGAGCGCCCCAGCGCATGGGGGAGAGAGAGAGAGAGCTAGCTTTGGGTCCTCTTTTTATATGTTTATCTCTCCCTGGAAATTTTATTTAGAAGATAGCAGGAAAATCCATCTTTGAGGCGTGAGAGCACATCGATCCAAAGGCACGAGGAGAAGAGCGCCCCAGCGCATGGGGGAGAGAGAGAGAGAGCTAGCTTTGGGTCCTCTTTTTATATGTTTATCTCTCCCTGGGCCTGTCCCATGTAAATTGGGCTAGCCAGTGAAGAACCTAAGCCACCCCATTTTGTTAAAAAAGACTCCATTTTAGAGTTCTGAGGAAAGAGTCTTTGGAAATCCTCTGACCTCACCCCACCACCTGCGAGCCAATCAGATCCCAGATCAGGATCTCCTGACTTTACATTCAGGACTTATGACCTGCCCGGGAAATTTGAATTAAGCCCGGGAAATGAAAACCAATCAGAACCCAACACCTAGCCCGTCCATAGAAGGTACTCCCAACCCGGAAACTCCCGTTTTTTGAATTTTTCGCGTGAGAATACCCTATATAAGCAATGAAACCCAGAGTTCGAGGCTCCTCTCCTTAGCCGCTGTGTCAGTAACGGTGGGAGCCCCAGCTCGAGCTTGGTAATAAAAGCTCTCTTGCTTTTGCTCCCTGGTGGCCATTGGGAGATTTCGCGACTTGGGCATAACACCAGGAGTGTTGTCTGTTTTACCTGAGGTCCTCACTCCGGTCCTCGGACCTTCTTTTGTTCTATTTTCGCGGGCTTTTCCCTTCCTTGTCTTTTAGCCACCGCCATTTTGGACTCCTTTTCCCTATTCTACCTACCTAACAAAACTGGGAACACAAGTGACTTTCTCCCCTGAGGAGAGGCCCACCTTCTGGATGGACACTATGTCTTACTTGCTGTCTCTCTCAATACCACCCCAAGATGAGTGGAGGTTGCATGAGCCTCCAAAGGAAGAACCGGGTGGGCCGGAAGAGCATGAGAGAGAGCTAACTCAATTATTCCCTGAGGTCTGGGTGGAAGACAACCCCCCTCCCTCCAGGCTGGCTAAACATTAAGCCCCAGTGATAACTGAACTCAAACCAGGCACCATCCTGGTTAGAAAGCGCCAGTACCTGCTACCGATAGAGGCCTGGGCTGGCATACAGCCCCACATCAATAGATTGAAACAAGCGGACATTCTAGCTGAGTGACAATCAGCTTGGAATACACCGATCCTGCCGGTCAAAAAGGAAGGAGGACAGGACTATAGGCCTGTACAGGATCTCAGGCTAGTCAACCAGGCTACTGTGACTTTACACCCCACTGTTCCAAACCCCTATACCTTACTTAGCCTCCTCCCGCCGAGGACTAAAGTTTCTACTCGCTAGATCTCAAGGATGCCTTCTTCTGCATATGCCTTGCCCCAGAGTCACAGCCCATCTTTGCCTTTGAATGGGAGGATCCAGTCGAGGGCACCAAGCAACAGCTCATCTGGACTCCCCCACAAGGGTTTAAGAACCCCTCAGCCATTTTGGGGGAAGCCTTGGCTTCCGACCTGAACTCATTCCATCCGGAAGAGTATGGATGTTGGCTCCTACAATGTGCGGATGACCTGCTGGCCGCCGAGACCGAGGGAAAATGCTGGAAAGGGACAAAAGCACGGCTCCAGCTGCCGAGGGAAGCAGGTCACCGGGTGTGGAAGAAGAAGGCACAGATCTGCAAGGAGGAGGTAAGGTATCTGGGGTTTGTTTTAAAGCAGGACACAAGGGTCCAGACCCCAGTTGGGTCCTGTATACTGATGGCACTAGCCTGATAAAACAAGGACAACGGCTGTCAGGTTAGCCAGAGCGGAAGGGGCCATCAAGTACTGTTACCTGCTGATCATGGTATGTACATTCTCAGGATGGGTAGAAGCTTTTCCTGCCTGGAAAAGTAGCCCGGTGCCTGCTTAGGGAAATAGTTCCTAGATTTGGACATCCTACCAGCATTGGTTCAGACAACGACCCGGCTTTTGTAGCTGATTTAGTACAAGTTAGCAAACTTTAAACATCAAATGGAAACTGCACACTGCATATAGGCCCAGAGTTCTGAGATGGTGGAATGAACCAACTGGACATTAAAGAGACTCTCCAAGTGGATCATAGAGACTGACTACTCCTGGGTGGACTTGCTTCTGACGGCTCTGCTCAGACTCAGGATGACCCCACAGTCTCAAGGCTATTCTCCATACGAAATTGTGTATGGGAGGCCCCCTCCCATAATAAAACAGGTGTCAACAAANGGGGTTCATGTTTGGGAGTTCGTGTAAAAAAATTAATTAAAAAAAAAATAAATAAATAAATGAATAAATAAATAAATAAATAAATAAAACAAAAATAAATTAAAAAAAAAACTAGTACTATAATTCATAAGTAGCTATAATTCATAATTAGATAAATGCAAGTTAAACTATATATGCGTGCATGCTTAGTCATGTCTGACTCTTTGTGACCCTTTGAACTGTAGCGCAGCAAGCTCCCCTATACTGTGATTCAGTTTCTCAATTTCTACCTCCTCGACTGCTAAAATGTTAAACTGTAGGAAAGCACATTCTGTGTGTGAATGTGTGGGTAATGGGTGCTCATACACGTTTCAAACTAAAGGAGATTTTGGCAATATCTAACAAAAGTACATTAACCTTTAACTTTTGACCCAGCAGATTCACCTCTGTGAATTTGGACTGAATAAACATCAGCAACAACTTGAAAATACATATTGGCATAATTGTTCGTGCAATATTACATGTAGTTAAAAGCATAAAAAGGAAAAATCAAAAACAGAGATAAAGTTTTACTTCTCCTTTCATAAATAAATAAATATATATAGTTAAAAACTGACAATAACTGCTTCAAATAGTCTTTATAAGAAGAACTATTTGAGTGAAAATTAGACAATGTTACTTTTTCTCTTAAGGTGACAGCTAAACATCACATTCGTTGTAGACTGTTTTTGACTGTAAAGATTTCTCATCATAATCACTAAAGAGATGGAAGCAGCGAGACGAGCTAGGGAGCTATTGTGATGATTCATCTGAGGGCAGATGGTGGCTTGGGCCAGTGGCCTCACGACTATGGGAGTGCTGAGACTTGGTCTTTTATTGGATGGGCTTCCCTGGTGGCTCAGAGGTTAAAGCGTCTGCCTCCAATGCAGGAGACCCAGGTTCGATCCCTGGGTCAGGANGATGGTGGCTTGGGCCAGTGGCCTCACGACTATGGGAGTGCTGAGACTTGGTCTTTTATTGGATGGGCTTCCCTGGTGGCTCAGAGGTTAAAGCGTCTGCCTCCAATGCAGGAGACCCAGGTTCGATCCCTGGGTCAGGAAGATCCCCTGGAGAAGGAAATGGCAACCCACTCCAGTATTCTTGCCTGGAGAATCCCATGGACGGAGAAGCCTGGTAGGCTACAGTCCATGGGGTTGCAAAGAGTCGAACACGACTGAGCGACTTCACTTCACTTCTTCACTTCAAGGCAGAGATAGTAAGATTTTAAGGAGCTTTTGAATGTCAGATGTGAAGGAAGGAATGGAGTTGAATTTAGCCTGAGCACCTGGAAAGAGGGAATTAACATTTATTGAAAAAGAAAGACTACAGCGAGATTATCAGAAGTTTATTTTTTGATGTGTTAAGTTTGGGATGCCAGTTAAGCAGCCAAGTGTAATATCAACTAAACAGCTGCAGACATAAGCCTGGATTTTTGGGGGGAGATCAAAGCTGAAGATGTAAATTTGGAAGTTGTTAGTATATAGATGATTCTTAATGAACCATGAAACTGGATGAGCGCAACAGGGATTGTATATATATATATAGAAAAGGGAAAAGGTCCAAGGATTGTACCTTGGCCAGTGTTGGAAGGATAGAGAGGGATAAGCAGAATACTCAACAAAGGAAACCACGGGAGTAGAGGGAAAAACAGAGAATATAGAAGAGAAACCGACTGATAGATTTCTCAATGCATAGGTGATAGGTAGCTTTGTGAGTATAGTTTTGGTAGAGTGGCTCAGTAAACAGGAGGCAATTTATGGAGAGAGTAACTATAGAAAACCCTTTTAAGAAGGAAAGAAATAGGGTAGTGGCTGGAGAGAAACAGTGGTTCAGGAGAGGATTTTATTAAGGTAGAAGAAATATAGCCTGTGTGATTATTGACTGAAATATTTCAGTCAATAACAGAGAAACAAAGGCATAATGAAAAAATCTGAAGTGATGTCTTTCAGTAGCAGAGAGGGAAGGATCTGGAGCAGAAAAGAAAGGGTCGGCCTCTGTGAAGAGCAGAGAATTATGACACATTCAGAGGTGAGACGGCAAAGTAAAACAGCACAGATACCAGTGAGGGAGAGCTTACATGATGGTGGGAGGTGCCGAAATTTTCTTCTCATTGTTCTTGGCAAAGTAGGAAGCAAAGATGAAAGTTAATGCAGATGAGGGGGAAAGTGTTGGATGTTTGACAAGAGAAATAAGAGAATGACATAGTCATCTAGAGGTGTGGAAACTAAATGAGCCAGAGAAATATAGTGTGACTGGCAGACAGGATTAAGGAACTGTAGGAGAAAGCGATGGCACCCCAATCCAGTACTCTTGCCTGCAAAAGGCCATGGACAGAGGAGCCTGCAGTCCATGGGGTCGCGAAGAGTCGGACGCGACTAAGCGACTTCCCTTTCACTTTTCACTTTCATGCATTGGAGAAGGAAAGGGCAACCCACTCCAGTGTTCTTGNGTCTGAGTGAACTCTGGGAGTTGGTGATGGACAGGGAGGCCTGGCGTGCTGCGATTCATGGGATCGCAACGAGTCGGACACGACTGAGCTACTGAACTGAACTGATACCTAATGTACAGTGATGTTAGTTTATATGTACATGAGGGCCTCCTTGATGGCTCAGGTGGTAAAGAATCCACATTCATTGCTAGAGAACTGGGTTCTATCCCTGGATCAGGAAGATGCCCTAGAGAAGAGAATGGCAACCCACTCCAGTATTCCTGCCTGGAGAATTCCACAGAAAGATCCACCAGATGAGGTCACAAAGTGTTGGACATGAATAAACAACTGAACAATAACATACATAGTGTGTGTGTTTGTGTGTGTGTGTATACATTTGTCTTCATATTCTTTTCCATTGTAGGTATTGCGAGGTAACAAGTATAATTCTCCGTGCCATACAGTAGGTCCTCTATACCTGTTTTCTGTATAGTAGTGCATATGTACTAATCCCAAACTCCTAATTTATACAAATATTATATTTTGCTTTTCTTGAGTGGGAGTTTGATCAGTTGCTATTGTTTCTACTGCACTGAAGAAAAGGAACTGAAATTTCAATATTCAAAACTTTTGGTCATGTTATTCAACTTGATAAGTTTAGGTCCTCCTCTTTGCATTTGTCCAAATAGTCTTATGCCTTCCTCAACCCCCACAACTCAACATTTCCTAACTCTCCCTTCAGTTCATTTCAGTTCAGTTCAGTCACTCAGTCATGTCCGACTCTTTGCGAACCCATGAATTGCAGCACGCCAGGCCTCCCTGTCCATCACCAACTCCCGGAGTTCACCCAAACCCACGTCCATCGAGTCGGTGATACCATCCAGCCATCTCATCCTCTGTCGTCCCCTTCTCCTCCTGCCCCCAATCCCTCCCAGCATCAGGGTTTTTTCCAATGAGTCAACTCTTCGCATGAGGTGGCCAAAGTATTGGAGTTTCAGCTTTAGCATCATTCCTTCCAAAGAAATCCCAGGGTTGATCTCCTTCAGAATGGACTGGTTGGATCTCCTTGCAGTCCAAGGGACTCTCGAGAGTCTTCTCCAACACCACAGTTCAAAAGCATCAATTCTTCAGCGCTCTGCCTTCTTCACAGTCCAACTTTCATATCCATACATGACCACAGGAAAAATCATAGCCCTGACTAGACGGACCTTAGTCGGCAAAGTAATGTCTCTGTTTTTGAATATACTATCTAGGTTGGTCATAACTTTTCTTCCAAGGAGTAAGCGTCCTTTAATTTCATGACTGCAGTCACCATCTGCAGTGATTTTGTAGCCCCCCAAAATAAAGTCTGACACTGTTTCCAGTGTTTCCCCATCTATTTCCCATGAAGTGATGGGACCAGATGCCGTGATCTTAATTTTCTGAATGTTGAGCTTTAAGCCAACTCTTTCACTCTCCTCTTTTACTTTCATGAAGAGGCTTTTTAGCTCCTCTTCACTTTCTGCCAAAAGGGTGGTGTCATCTGCATATCTGAGGTTATTGATATTTCTCCCGACAATCTTGATTCCAGCTTGTGCTTCTTCCAGCCCAATGTTTCTCACGATGTACTCTGCATATAAGTTAAATGAGCAAGGTGACAATATACAACCTTGACGTACTTAAGGACTTATAAAAATATCACTTCCTCCAGTATGTCACCCACATCTTCAGTTTTGTTGTTGTTCAGTTGCTCAGTTGTGTCTGACTCTTTGTGACTCCATGGACTGCAGCATGCCATGCTTCTCCACCTCCTGGAATTTGCTCAAACTCATGTCCATTTAGTTGGTGATGCTGTACAGCCATCTCTTCCTTTGTCATCCCCTTCTCCTCCTGCCTTCAGTGTTTCTGAGCTTCAGGGTCTTTTCCAGTGAGTCAGTTCTTCGTATCAGGTGGCCAAAGTTTCAGCTTCAGCATCAGTCTTTCCAATGAACATTCAGGATTATTTCCTTTAGGATTGACTGGTTGGATCTCCTTGCAGTCCAGGAGACACTCAAGCATCTTCTCCAGCACCACAGTTCGAAAGCATCAATTCTTTGGCACTTGGCCTTCTGTATGGTCCAACTCTCACTACCATATGTGACTCCTGGAAAAACCATAGCTTTGACTATACGGACCTTTGTTGGCAAAGTAATGTCTCTGTTTTTTAATATGCTGTCTAGATTTGTCATAGTTTTTCTTCCAAGGAGCAAGTGTCTTTTAATTTCATTACTGCAGTCACTGTCTGTAGTGATTTTAGAGCCCAAGAAAATAAAATCTGTCACTGTTTCCATTTTTACCCCCATCTATTTGCCATGAAGTGATGGAACCAGATGCTATGATCTTAGTTTTCTGAATGTTGAGTTTTAGGCCAGCTTTTTCACTATCCTCTTTTACCACCATCAAGAGGCTCTTTAGTTTCTCTTTGCTTTCTGCCATGAGAGTGGTGTCATCTGAATACCAGAGGTTATTGATATTTCTCTTGGCGATCTTGATTTCTGCTTGTGCTTTATCTGCCCTGGCATTTTACATGATATACTCTGCATTAAAGTTAAATAAGCAGGGTGATAATATACAGCCTTGATGTACTCTTTTCCCAATTTGGAACCAGTCCATTGTTTCATGTCTGGTTCTAACTGTTGCTTCTTACCTGAATACAGATTTCTCAGGAGGCAGATAAGGTGGTCTAGTGTTCCCATCACTTGAAGAATTTTCCAGTTTGTTGTGATGCACACAGTCAAAGGCTTTAGCATAGTCAGTGAAGCAGATGTTTTTCTGGAATTTCTTGCTGTCTCCATGATCCAGCAAATATTGTTAGTTTTAATATGGTTCCTCTGCCTTTTCTAAATCCAGTTTGTATATCTGGAAGTTCTTGGTTCACATACTGTTGAACCCTAGCTTGAGAGACTTTTGAGGATTACCTTGCTAGCATGTGAATTGAGTGCAATTGTGCTGTAGTTTGAACATTCCTTGACATTGCCTTTCTTTGGGATTGGAATGAAAACTGACCTTTTCCAGTCCTGTGTACTGCTGAGTTTTCAAATTTGCTGGCATGCTAAGTGAAGCACTGTCAGAGCATCATCTTTTAGGATTTGAAATAGCTCAGCTGGAATTCCTTCACCTCCAAATAGCTTTATTCGTAGTAATGCTTCCTAAGGCCCACTTGACTTCGTATTCCAGGATGTCTGGCTCTAGGTGGGTGATCACACCATCATGGTTATCTTCAGTTCAGTTCAGTTCAGTTCAGTCACTCAGTCGTGTCCGACTCTTTGTGACCCCATGAATCGCAGCACGCCAGGCGTCCCTGTCCATCACCATCTCCCAGAGTTCACTCAGACTCACGTCCATCGAGTCCGTGATGCCATCCAGCCATCTCATCCTCGGTCGTCCCCTTCTCCTCCCGCCCCCAATCCCTCCCAGCATCAGAGTCTTTTCCAATGAGTCAACTTTTTGCATGAGGTGGACAAAGTACTGGAGTTTCAGCTTTAGCATCAGTCCTTCTAAAGAACACCCAGGACTTATCTCCTTCAGAATGGACTGGTTGGATCTCCTTGCAATCCAAGGGACTCTCAAGAGTCTTCTCCAACACCACAGTTCAAAAGCATCAATTCTTCGGCACTCAGCTTTCTTCACAGTCCAACTTTCACATCCATACATGACCACAGGAAAAACCATAGCCTTGACTAGATCCAAGATTGGCAAATTTTTTTTTCTGTGAAGGGCTAGAAAGTAAGTATCTGTCTCTTATACACATCTTAGCTTNCAACTCTCATTTCCATACATGACCACTGAAAAATCCATAGCCTTGACTAGACGGACATTTGTTGGCAAAGTAATGTCTCTGCTTTTTAATATGCTATCTAGGTTGGTCATAACTTTCCTTCCAAGGAGTACACGTCTTTTAATTTCATGGCTGCAATCACCATCTGCAGTGATTTTGGAGCCCCCCAAAATAAAGTCTGACACTGTAGTTTTGGCTAATATTTGTGTAATTTAGACTCATATTATCATGCTATCTGAATTAAACACATAGTCTCTATGTACAGAATTCTTTTGGAATAAATTCTCAATTATAGATACTTGTACTTAGGTATCTTTCAGAAACTGATTGCAGGTTACTCATTACAGCATAAATTAAATTTTATCTACAATAAGTGATTAAAAACTATCAAATGCAGACTATATCAGTAAGTCAGTATAATTTTAGTGGGAAGGCCATCATATTTGAAAATCAAAAAATAAAAAACTGTTGTTCGATAGAAGCCACAATATCTATTAATTTTGTAATTTTAGCCAATCTATTTAGCTGCTGGTTCCATTTCACATATATGTAAAAAATACAATAAAAAAACTACTTCACTATGAGGAGTGTGATTCTAATGAATGTATTAATGTGAGAAAAATATTTTTTAACCACAAAGTATTACATATTTACTTGTTATTGGAATTAAAGTTTTCTTGCTTTGGTTCCTAGCAAATTGACATACTTAGGTCTTTCAATCTCTTTCGATGGACCAATGGGGATTTACTGTTCAGTTCAGTCGTTCAGTCATGTCCAGCTCTTTGCGACCCCATGGACTGAAGAACACCAGGCTTCCCTGTCCATCACCAATTTCAAGAGCTTACGCAAACTCATGACCATCGAGTCGGTGATGCCATCCAACCATCTCATCCTCTGTCAATCCCTTCTCTCACCTTCAATCTTTCCCAGCATCAGGGTCTTTACCAATGAGTCAGTTCTTCACATCAGGTGGCCAAAATATTGGAGCTTCAGCTTCAACATCAGTCTTTCCAATGAATATTCAGGACTGATTTCCATTAGGATGTACTGGTTGATACTCCTTGAAGTCGAAGGGAATCTCAAGAGTCTTCTCCATTACCACAGTCGAAAAGCAACAATNTCTTCACATCAGGTGGCCAAAATATTGGAGCTTCAGCTTCAACATCAGTCTTTCCAATGAATATTCAGGACTGATTTCCATTAGGATGTACTGGTTGATACTCCTTGAAGTCGAAGGGAATCTCAAGAGTCTTCTCCATTACCACAGTCGAAAAGCAACAATTCTTTGGTACTCAGCTTTCTTTATATTTCAACTCTCACATCCACACATGACTACTGCAAAAACCATAGCTTTGACTAGATGGACCTTTGTTGGTAAATGAATGTCTCTGCTTTTTAATATGCCATCTAGGTTGGTCATAGCTTTTCTTCCAAGGAGCAAGTGTCTTTTAATTTCATGGCCACAGTCACCATCTGCAGTGATTTTGGAGACCAAGAAAATAAAGTCTGACACTGTTTCCATTGTCTCCCCATCTATTTATCTTCAAGTGATTGGACTGGATGTCATGATCCTTGTTTTCTGAATGTTGAGCTTTAAGCCAGCTTTTTCACTCTCCTCTTTCACTTTCATCAAGAGGCTTTTTAGTTCTTTGCTTTCTGCCATAACGGTGGTATTATCTGTGTATCTGAAGTTACTGATACTTCTCCCAGAAATCTTGATTCCAGCTTGTGTTTCTTCCAGTCCAGCATTTCTCATGATGTATTCTGCATATAAGTTAAATAAGCGGGGTGACAATATACAGCCTTGACGTACTCCTTTCCCAATTTGGAACCAGTCTGTTGTTCCATGTCCAGTTCTAACTGTTGCTTCCTGACCTGCATACAGATTTCTCAAGAGGCAGGTCAGGTGGTCTGGTACTCCCATCTCTTTAAGAATTTTCCACAGTTGGTTGTGATCCACACAGTCAAAGGCTTTGGCATAGTCAATAAAGCAGAAGTAGATATTTTTCTGGAACTTTCTTGCTTTTCAATGATCCAATGGGTGTTGGCAATTTCATCTTTGGCTCTTTAACCCTTTTCTTAACCCATATGGAAGTTTATGGTTCATGTATTGCTGAAGACTGGCTTGGAGAATTTTGAGCATTATTTTACTAGCATATAAGATGAATGCAATTATGCTGTAGAGCATAGTCAATAAAGCAGAAGTAGATATTTTTCTGGAACTTTCTTGCTTTTCAATGATCCAATGGGTGTTGGCAATTTCATCTTTGGCTCTTTAACCCTTTTCTTAACCCATATGGAAGTTTATGGTTCATGTATTGCTGAAGACTGGCTTGGAGAATTTTGAGCATTATTTTACTAGCATATAAGATGAATGCAATTATGCTGTAGTTTGAGCATTCTTTGGCATTGCCTTTCTTTGGAATGGAATGATGTTTTCCAGTGCTGTGGCCACTGCTGAGTTTTCCAAATTTGCTCGCATATTGACTGTAGCACTTTCACAGCATCTTCTTCCAGGATTTGAAATAGCTAAACTGGAATTCTATCACCTCCATTAGCTTTGTTTGCAGTGATGCTTCCTAAGGCCCACTTGACTTTGCATTCTAGGATGTCTGGCTCTAGGTGAGTGATCACACCATCATGATTATCTGGCTCATGAAGATCTTTTTTGTACAGTTTTTCTGTGTATTCTTGCCACCTCTTCTTAAGCTTTATGTATATAAGGAATTAATACATCTGATTTATAGTTAAANGGCCCACTTGACTTTGCATTCTAGGATGTCTGGCTCTAGGTGAGTGATCACACCATCATGATTATCTGGCTCATGAAGATCTTTTTTGTACAGTTTTTCTGTGTATTCTTGCCACCTCTTCTTAAGCTTTATGCATATAAGGAATTAATACATCTGATTTATAGTTAAATGTTTTCTTTTTTCTTATTCCTTTATGGATTCTCTCACCCCTACTCACTCCCCATTGACACATGTACTGCTCACTGTGAACAATGAAGTGTCCTGGTATATGAATGACATTTGGAAAAACATCTTGTCACAAAATACTATTTTCATGTGTTTTAAGGCAGTCATATAATTTTCATTGCAACCTGCAGAAGAACACATTTTAAATGTTTTTAAACTTAATAGACTGAACATGATGGCAGTCATGGAAAGCAAGCATCTTTTGACTCTCTATGTAATAATATTTAAGTCTATTACCTGCTGCTTACTTAAGATTCATTTTAAGTGGCATGTTTGAGTAGTCACAACGTTTGCAATTCAAACTATGGAATTTATGTTTTGCAGTTTCTCATTTATCTTCTACATAGTCTCAAGATTTTCATTACCCCTCAGTTTTAACTTAATAAAATTTTTAATGTTTTCTGAGAGACAAATCTAAATTACATGATAAAAAGTAATCCATGAGCTAATTCCTGTAAATTGTTATCATATCTAATTTTTGGCTATAAAGACACACAAAAAAAGTAAAGAAGTTATTATAATATATCTAATTAATTTTCACTTCCATATACTTGAATTTTATGCAGTGAATATAAAAAGTCTGATGTGGCAAAAATTATATTTTATTGGATTAATTTGATGTAGATAGAAAATGCATGTGGGGTGATGGCTTAGCATTTAAAATGTAATTTATTTTTCTATTCCTCATTAAAAATCTAGAATTGCAGTTGTGTAAGATAATATAAGACTGAACTCTATTATGATGGATAATTCACATCTAATGTAAGAAAAGTTTCTAACAGCTCTACCTTATTTTCTAAAGTAGATGGACACAGTAGAAAAAAAGCAAAGTAGAGAGGGAGAGAGAAAAGAGAATGATTAAATGATTAACCTAGAAATCTATTTTTCAGATATCAATATTTAATAGTAAAGATTCAAAAACAGAAATATGGACCGATGGAACAAAACAGAAAGCCTAGAGACAAACCACACAACTATATGCATCTTATCTTTGACAAAGGAGTAAAAATACACTATCTCCTCTGTCAGAGGCTGAAAAAGAGAATAGGGAAAGACACATGCACTGCTGGGAAAATTGAGTGTAGCACTGAGTGGTGCTGGGAAAACTGAAACAGATCTTTGTAAAATAATGAAACTAGAACACTTCCTAACAGCATGCAAACAGATAAATAAACTCAAAATNTCTGTCAGAGGCTGAAAAAGAGAATAGGGAAAGACACATGCACTGCTGGGAAAATTGAGTGTAGCACTGAGTGGTGCTGGGAAAACTGAAACAGATCTTTGTAAAATAATGAAACTAGAACACTTCCTAACAGCATGCAAACAGATAAATAAACTCAAAATATATTAAAGAAAAATGAGATCAGAAACTACAAAGTTCTTAGAGGAAAACATAGACAAGACACTCCTTGACATAAATCACACCAGATCCTCTTTGACCCACCTCCTAGAGTACTGGAAATAAAAATAAAAATAAAGAAAGGGGACATAATTCAAATTAAAAGCTTTTGCAAAGCAAAGGAAACAATAAACAAGATTAAAAGACAACCCTCAGAATGAGAGAAAACAAGTGCAAGTGAAACAACTGACAAAGGATTAGTCCCCAAAGTGTATAAGCAGCCTATACGATTTGATATGAGAAAAAGAAACAGCCAAATTAAAAAATGAGCAGAAGACCTAAACAGACTGTCTCCAAGGAAGACATACATTGTGGTATGTCATCCTCAAAGGAAGGCCAGTATACACAAGAAAAGATGTTCAACATCACTAATTATTTGAGAAATGCAAATCAAAACTACAGTAAGGTATCAGTTCACACCAGTCATAATGGCCATTATTAAAAAAACTGTAAACAGTAAATGCTGGAGAAGATGTGGAAAAAGGGAACTCTCTTTCACTGTTGGTGGGAATGTAAATTGATATAGCCACTATGGAGAAGAGTATGGAGATTCCTTTAAAAACTAGGAGTAAAACTACCATACGACCTAGGATACACCCTGAGAAAACCATAGNATGGGGTATAACAGATTTTCACAAATGCTGGTCGGGGTCCTTGGCTAAGAGGAGACTCTGCCTTGGGCCCGCCAGTGTAGTAAACTGCACTCCACTATCTGCATTGTCCTTCTGAGCGAGTCTGTTTCCCAGAACGCATGGCTACAACACTGTTCCACGAGCTGTCTTTCTGAGGTTGCGTGTCTCCCTCTGAGTTCTTGAAAGCCTGGGGACAAACAGAACAGAGGATGTTTTCAACATGAGTACAGGTAATTTGCTTCTGATAAGCCACAGTGTGGATAATTTACCTGTACAAGTCAAGAGATGGATGCCTTTTCTGTCTGGTCACACTCTGATTTCTTCTCAAGTCAGAAAATATCTATCTACTCCTTAGCCCCCAGCCCAGCTGATGCTGACTGCTCCTTCCCAAGCCCCCTTCCCAGCTTCTTTCAGGGCAGTGGTGATGGATCTCAGCCCCCAATCCTGGTGCCCTGGGATGAGAAAACTGAGAGGTGGAGGAGCCTGGAGGAAACTGGAGAGAGAAGAGCCACTTAAAAATGTCCCTTTGGCTTAAAACTTGATATAGATGGGGAAGATACCATGATCACAGGGAAGTTAGGGTGGCAAAGCCCATCCTGACACATCACAACAAAGAAGCTGGGACCAGATGCTGAGGCAACCTTCAACAAGCAATGCCAAGATAACTTTTTCTTAATACTCCTAGCTTCCCTTTCTGTGCGACATGCTTTGCCCACCCTCTCCAGGGGCTTAACATCCTCATGTTTTCTGCTCCCTCACTGTATCTCTATGTGTCATTTACACCTGCATTAGAAGATAAGTTACTGGGTGACATCATGTGTAAATTCCTAGGCTATCTTTTCTGAAGGTTTTCTCTCTAAGTAGTCTAAGACCTAAAAAATATCTATCACTGGGCTTTGTTCCCCCATCAAATAAGACCAACATTGATGGCACTTGGGGGTTTCAGAGCCTCTGTAAGTAGCAGTCAGGAAGCATTTGCTTTGCCATCAGATGAAATGACACTGCCAAGGTTATGGCAATGGGACAAGCTCATAGTAGGGCAAGGAAGCCAAGTGGCCTTTTCCTCTCCTACTCGTTGCTCCAGGTTGGTGAGCTGGACCCAAGGGCTGAACTCAGGCTAAGCTCAGAGATTCCTGAGGGTTCCCTTCGTAGTCCTCTCCTGAAAGAGCCTGAAAATGGCCTCCCTTGGTATGGGTGGTTTAGGAGAACAAATAACAGAAGCAGAGGCTCGGAAGTGCTGGAGGGAAGGTGCGAGGGTGTGGCCACAGCCCATTGCCAGCAGCTCCCTCCTGCCAATTCCCAAGTCCGTCCCTGAGGGGGCTGCTGGTTAATGGTGCACATGCTTTTGAACCTCTCAGATGGACTGTGCATGGCAGAGGCACATTAATGGGGTTGCCGGTTGGAGTGGGTGAGGGAGGAACCGCAGCTCAAGGGACAGAAGGATGACTTGAGGGACTGAAGAATGCTGCCCTTCCTTGCTGGCCACTCACTGCAGCCCCCTCTGTCCTCAGATGAATCACAGCACGACGGGACAGAAGCTCAAGAGGTATGCCGCCAGCAAACCTAAATGCTCTGCATTTGGTGCATGTGTTAGTCACTCAGTCACGTCCGCCTCTTTGCAACCTCATGGACTGTAGCCTGCCAGGCTTCTCCACCCATGGGATTTTCCAGGCAAGAATACTTTGGTAACTGCAACCAAAACTTCATTTTGGGACTTCTGTGGTGGTCCAATGGTTAAGAATTTGCCTTCTAATACAGGGGAGGCAGGTTTGATCCCTGGTCAGGAAACCAAGATCCCACATGCCGAGGGGCAACTAAGCTTGTGACCCCAACTACCGAGCGCAAGTGCTATGGAGCCTGCGAGCTGCAACTAGAGTCCGTGTGCCACAACAAAAGATCCCTCGTGATGCAACAAAGATCTTGGGTGCCACAACTAAGACCCGAAGAAGTCAAATAAATATTTTAAAAAACCAGCAAACTTCATTTAGCCTCCATTTTCCCACCTGTAAATGATAATGTGAGAAAAACTCCCCATTTGAAGATTAAGTGAGATTTGGCATGCGAGACTTGCTAGTCTGCACAGTGGTGTGCTGATGTGAGTTATTACTGTTTTCCCTGTGCAGGAGGCACAGGAGAGCCTGGCCAGGTCACTTTACCTCATAGTAGTAGGTGCGTGGTCCATGGTAAAAGGTAAAACAACCACCACAAATCACAGAAGGGGGCATGATGCTTACCCACAAGGGTCCCTCCTCATCTTCAGGAGACTTAGACTTGGAGAAGGGGCTCTAGGATCTAAGCCAGGTGAGGACCCTTTGAGCACTCATGGAAACTTCATGGGAGTCTGCAGAAGAGGGGAAAGTTGGGAAAGAGGAAGTTTTCCTGAATACAAATCAAGCCTACCCTTTTCAACTGACCGTTGAGCATTCCCTTGTTGCCCATCCTGAGCTGAAAACTGTACAGGACTGAAGAAAACTCTGAAGGGACTTACAGTCCAATTGAGATAATCAGGGGACCCCTGAAACATGGGAAATAATAGGCAACCTGGACCACCATACTCACAGGCGTAGAAGGAAGGAAGCTGTGACCCTACCATGGCCTCCCATCAAAGAGTGGTCCTCCTTGGGGAAATGGGGTCATCTTTAGCTGGGCAGGGAGCATGTGAGGCTGAGAGGGAGGGACATGGGAGTGCCAGGCATTACTGCTAGGTCATCTGCCATCCTCCAATTCCAGTTCTCCAACACCAGCTGGATGCCCTATGTGTGGGGGTGTGCCAAGTTGCTTCAGTCGTTTCTGACTCTTTGCAACCTCATGGACTGTAACCCACAGTCTCCTCTGTCCATGGGATTCTCCAGGCAAGAATACTGGAGTGGGTTGCCATGCCCTCCTCTAGAGGATCTTCCTGACCCTGAGGGTTGAACCCTGGTCTCCTGTGTCTCCTGCATTGTAGGCAGATTCTTTACCCATTGAGCCACCTGGAAGCCTGATGTCCTATGCGTCAATTCAATTCAGATACTAGCTACACAGAGTTAGCACAGACCCCACTGGTTAAGGGGCTCAGTNCATGGGATTCTCCAGGCAAGAATACTGGAGTGGGTTGCCATGCCCTCCTCTAGAGGATCTTCCTGACCCTGAGGGTTGAACCCTGGTCTCCTGTGTCTCCTGCATTGTAGGCAGATTCTTTACCCATTGAGCCACCTGGAAGCCTGATGTCCTATGCGTCAATTCAATTCAGATACTAGCTACACAGAGTTAGCACAGACCCCACTGGTTAAGGGGCTCAGTACCACAAGATTGCTTCCCCTTCAAGTGCCAGCTCCACTTCAGGTGCCTGCCCCCACCTCAGAGCCAACAATTTCCTGGAATGACTCACAGAGCTCATGGAAAGCACTATACTTATTTATTTTTTAAAGGCAATTTTGATTTAATTATTTATTTACTTTGAGGTTCCAAACAGCACGTGGGATCCTAGTTCCCTGAGCAGGGTTGGAATCTGTGCCCCCTGCACAGTGGAAGCACACAGTCTTAACTACTGGACCAGTGCAGAAGTCCCCACTATACTTAGGATTATTGGTTTATTAGAAACAGTACAAATGATTAGCCAGAATAACAGGACTATTGAGCAAGGTGTAAGGGAATGGACTGAAGCATAAGGGCTTCCATTCTGTGAAGTCAGGGTGAATCTCTTTCCCAGTATATCTACAATGATTGTTCACCAATCCAGGAGGGCTTATTGTTCAGAGTTTTTATGGCGGTTTCATTATGTAGGTGTGATTGATTAAATCATCCACCACATGCCTGAGCTCAATCTCCAGCTCCCCTCTCCTCCCTGGAGGCCAAGGGTGGGGGCTGAAAGTGCCAACTCTCTATTCACCTGGTTGGTTTTCCAGACAAACAGCCCAGCCCTCATTCTGAAACTACCCAGAGACCTGCCTTGAGTCACCTCATTAGCATAAACTCAGGTGTGGTTGAAAGAGGCACCTTATGACAAAATATATCATTCCGGAAATTTGAAGAGTTTTTGAAGCTCTGTGCCAAGAGGCTAGGACAAAGACCAACTACATATATTTTTGTTTGATCCTACTCTTGGGAGGGTCTAGACCACGGCTGTGATGGGGAGAGACTTGGGGAGGGTGCTAAGAGTTGGTGACTTTAGTTAACTGAAGATCTGTCCTATAGAAGGGGCTCCGCCAGGAGGAGTTTGGACCACTGAACCAGAGTAAGAGGGAAGCAGGTTTTAGGTGGAGTTTTCTGACAGCAGGTGGGCTGCCTTGGGAGGTAGTGAGCTCACTGCACTAGAGACATTTTAACAGAGCTGAGTGCAAGTTCATGTGAGCAGACCCAGTTAAATATGAGCTCTGCTGGATACCAGGGGCTTGGATATTCCCTGGCACGGTAAATAGTTGGTAAGTATTTATTTGTTGAATATCCATTTGTCAAAGCTAGAGAAGTTAGATTAAACAGCACAAAGGCACAGTCCAGTTATAAATCTTTAGTCTCACCTACTGTATCCAGTTGGGCTTCCCAGATGGTGCTAGTGGTAAAGAATCCACCTGCCAATGTAGGAGACATGAGACTCAGGTTTGATCCCTAGGTCAGGAAGATCCCCTGAAGGACATGGAAACCGACTCCAGTAGTCTTGCCTAGAGAATCCTATGGACAGAGGAGCCTGGAGGGCTACAGACCATAGGGTCGGAAAGAGTCAGACACGACTGAAGCAACTTGGCATGCAGACACCATGTCAAGTGTGCTGTTTTTGTTTTTGTTTTTAATGGCGGGGGGAGGAATCTCTTAAGAGGGTCACAGTTAGTGGGGAAACAGCCATTTATGTTTAGAAAGAAGGTCAATAAAGAACAAACCAGTTCCAGTTAAAGATGGCCAGTTGAAACCATCCATTGGTTTATATTCTCCTCAAATCCCATAAAAATGACAGAAAAGGGATTTTATTAAAACCCCCATTAGTTCAAAGGTGAAATGCAGATGGAGACTTCCAGGTAAAGATGGTGAACTGAACACACACAGTTAATTTTTCTCTTCTTGAAAAACCTGCTAAAGAGGCTATAAAAGAATTTTTGAAAAGCCAGAAACCCACAAAGGTGGAGAGAATGGAGAGGAAGCAATTGCAGCTGAAGTTTGGAGACTGGAAAGTAATGAACGAGTGGGCTTTACCCACCCAGAAAAGCTAAAGCCCAAACCAAAAGAAGGGAAAGCTAAAAATCCATTTTCACCCCAAATCCATCTAGAGTCTCAGGCACTGGTGACAGGAGGTATTGAAAACTGAGAATCTGGAGCCCTGAGATCCTTCTCAAATCTGTGCAGGTAAATACCTGTCCCCTTTCCCACACCAGCAGAAAACTGAAGTTTGTTCCCAGATACGGTAAATAGCTTCCCTGGTGGCTCAGCAGGTAAAGAATCAGTCTGCCAAGCCGGAGATGCGGGTTCTATTCCTGAGTCAGGAAGATCCCCTGGAGAAGGAAATGGCACCCCCTCCAGCATTCTTGCTGGATAAATCCCATGGACAGAGGAGCCTGGTGGGCTATAGTCCATGAGGTCACAAAACAGTCAGACACAACTTAGCCACTGAGCATGCAGGCATGGTAAACAGAGGATCTTGACTGGGGATGCCAAGATGGATGCCATGCTGAAAAAGGAGGGGAAATGAAATGGACTCATGTATATAAGATGCTAAGACCTCCATGACCCCCTTTCCAGAGTGCTGAGAGCCAGGTCAGGGCAGGAGACTGGAAGGGTTTCCTCTGGGGAATCTGACCAGCTCAAGAGGAAAGACTTAAGGAAACAGACGTCAGAGTTTCCCTAGTTCAACAGCTAATCAATCACCCAAAGGAATCTCACCATCAACAAGTCCTATCACCTATAAAAATCTTCCAATCAAGAGTAGCATTTGGTCCCCTACTCCTACATAGCAGCTGACCCCCAAGGATTACCACTTATATGAGGAAAGTCACTGACATGTAAGGCAGAGACTAAAATAAACAGAAAGAAGTAATTTAGCAGAAATAAGTACTATGCAAGAAGAGGAAAACTTCAGAAAAATTATCGTTAATATCCTTAGAGAGATAAGTGAAGATAATTGCTTGAAATAAGAAATGGATGCTATAAAAAAGAATGAAAAAAAGTGTTCTTGGAAATTAAAATTATGATAGCAGAAATGAAAAATTCAACAGCAGCAGTAAAGGATAAAAATCTAGGAGACCTCCCAGAAAGTAGAACAAAGAGAGAGAGAAAATAGGAAAGATAAGAAAATGTGGGAGCTGTCCAGGGGGTCCTTTATGTGAAGCAAAGGGTTTCCAGAATGAGAAAGCAGGAGGGAGGAAGTTGTAAACAAACTCAAGAGATGTTCTGGGCCTGACCATACAAGTTTCCACACTGAAGAGGCCCCCCAGGTGTCCATTAATGTAAAAATAGCCCACACCAAGACACAGCACGGTGAAATTTCAGAACCCTGGGAATAGAGAAACTTCCTACAAGGGATTGTAGGAATGGCATCAGAATGGCATCTTTATAGTCATAACCATGTAACTACTGATCTTATGAAAACTACAATACAAATAAATTGTCAGGATGGAGGGTGGGTAAGAAGCACACACACGTGTGTGTGTGTGTGTGTGTGTGTGTGATGTGACAGGAGGGGAAAGAGGGCCAAATCCTCATTCTGCATAGTGGAAAGTCAACAGATGATGCCCAAAATGGAAAAACAAAGAAGTAGCAACACAAGCACATTTTAAAAAGATATGCAGGCAAATATATATTGAAAAAATTAGCTAAAAGCATTGAAAGTAGCTCCTTAGGAGAGTGATTGCCTCCTCCTGGTGGGATAGAAAGCAGGAGATTGTTGTGTTTTGTTTTTAATACCAAACCTGGGGGGCTTCCCTGTTGCTCCAGTGGCTAAGCCTCTGTGGTTCCACTGCAGAGGACGTGGGTTTAATCCCTGGTCAGGGAACTAGGCATCTCTACATGCCGCAACTAAGAGTTAGCATGCTTCAGCTAAAGATCCCACGTGCTGCAACTAAGACCCAGCACAGCCAAATAAGTAAACAAATATTAAAAAATAATACCAAACCTGGTTGAATTCTATAGCTCTTCAAACTATGTGCCTATATAAGACTGATAAAATGAAACACATAAAACTAAAAAAAATTGAGTGCATGCATTTTGTTACATTAGTATACGTTTTTGTATGTCTGTAAGCTTTTATAAAATGTTTTAAAGGCAACCCCCAGGCCAGGGATTTCTGAGGACCGGAGCTGCCAGAGAAGGTTCTTGGGGGAGGGTTCCTTTAACTGAGTATTGAGTGTGGAGAGGAGTTGAGGCAGGGGGGAAGGAGGAAGGGAGGAGAGGGTGGCCAGAGCAAAGGCTTGGCAGGGGAGGGTTCTGACATAGGTGTGTTTAGTATGTTCTTTGCTCTAATTGGGTGAAATGCCCACCTGTACTTGGCTCATAGGGGGAACATGAGGTGGATTGTGGGGGTGATTAAAAGCCAAGCAGAGGGGCATTACCTGGGGGACTGGAGCCACTGGGTGCTGCTTCTGGTGCCTGAAGAGAGGTTCACCCACCTCCCAGTGGCTATGAACAGGGCGAGGCCACAGGAGAAGCTGGAAGCAGAGAGCCAGCCAGTGACTTTCCGGAAACCCGAGTGGCAGCAGTGCGGGAGGAAAGAGGGGAAGGAAGGAGGAAGTGAAGGTTGAAAGAGAAAAACATGGTGGTGAGTGGAGGAGAGGGTGGAAGGGAGAGGCCCGGGGATGAAGGCAGGGTGTGAGAGGAGGGAGTCACGGGGAGAAGCACGCACAGGAGGGGAGCAGCGGGGGTATCTAGGACGGGCTTCGGAAGCGTGCGGGAGCAGAGGGATAGGCCCGCGAGTGGCAAGCACTTAGTGAGGGCTGGGAGGGGAGGAACTGTGGTTCAAATGATGGGACAAGGCCCACTGTGACATCTGATGTGTTCGTAGAGCTTGCCAGTCTCAAAGAACTTTATCAGACCCAGCCTCATTCAGCCCTGTGAGATGGGGAAGGCAGGCCTCACGATCTTTTATCCATGGGGGAACCGAGGTTTTCAGGATGTTAGATGACTTACCCCATGAGCAAAACTCTCATCTGCTGCCTCCAAATTCCATAGTTTTCCCCAAACCACCCTGGTAGGTGATGGAAGTGAATGTTGCCTCTGAAGAGGTTGTGTGGGGGGATAGGAGGAGAGGGTCCAGGAGACAGAGCATCCCTGGGGAAGGAGCAAGAGAGGCAGAGGAAGCGAAGGTGGGCAAGGTGACAAGAGAAGGAAATACAAAATTCAGATGAGAAGAGCTCGGGCTCCAGGATGGTGTTGGTGTCAAAAACAATTGCAAATAAGGTGTACCGGGCTCACGCTCTGTGTCAGGCTCTGGGCTCAGTTTCTCCTCTCCTCCTGGGGCAGCTCTGTGAAGCAGGGGACGTGCCATTGAGGACACTGACATTAAGCCCTTTCCAAGGTCATTTCAGGCTTCCCTGGTGGCTCAGACAGTAAAGAATCTGCCTACAATGGAGGAGCCTCGGGTGTGATCTCTGGGTTGGGAAGATGCCCTGGAGAAGGAAATGGCTACCCACTCCAGTGTTCTTGCCCTAGAGTATTCCATGGACAGAGAAGCCTGGCAGGCTATGGTCCATGGGGTAGCAAAGAGTCAGACACGACTGAGTGATTAACACTTTCAAGGTCATTTCATCAGTGAGTGGTGGAACCAGGATTTGAATTCAAGCATCTGATTCAGACACTGAGACGCTCAACTTGGCCATGTTGAAGATCCCATGCCTTCAGGTTTAGGAAGTAGGGGGCAGGAGCAGTACTTTAAAAAAACTGAAACGTTAAAAAAATTTTTTTATTTATTTTGTTTGACTGCACTGGGTCTTAGTTGCTGCATGTGGGATCTAGTTCCCCAGCCAGGAATGGAACCTCCGGCTCCCTGCATTGGGAGCACAGAGTCTTAGCCACTGGACCACTAGGGAAGTCCCAAAACACCTTTTTAGTATTAAAAGGATTGATTAAAAAAAATCATGTACCGAAAATAGTGACAATTATTATTATTTTTTTAAATGAAACTGTTCCTGAAAGATGATGAATGGGACTGCCTTCTTCCTCTCCTTTATCCACAGCCATTTATGTATTCATCCTAATAAGGGTAAGATCAGAATGGCCTGGGACCCTCAGTTCACAGGACCTAAGCTAGGGACCCTGGGTGGGTTTCAGAAAGGATACAGGTCCTAGCACTGGTGTGCAAAAGTTTTATCATCTTTTTCTCTGTGAGAAGCAGCCAGCCTAGGGACCAGTCAAAAGTTGAAAAGCTGCCTTGTAGCCTGCCCTTTGGGAGATGGTGAAGGACAGGGAAGCCTGGCGTGCTGCAGTCCGTGGGGCTGCAAAGAGTCGCACATGACTGAGCGACTGGACAATGACAACAAGCCTGGTCTTCAGGTTGGTGGGGTGGGTGGGTGCCCTGCCCAAGCAGCCAGAGGGACGTGTGTGAGGGAATGTGTACATGTGTGTTCATGCATACTGAAGTTTCATGGTGTGAGTGCAGGCCTTGTTTCTGATTATGAATCCTGTGTCTGTGAACAGATAGCTGTATACATGATGCCCAAGAACCAAGGTATGTGTTCGGACGTGTGTGTTCTTGTCTGCGGGCGTGTTGTGGGTGGAGGTGTAAGGATGTCTACGGTAATGAGTTGTATGCTTGGGAGCAGGTACGTTTGTGTGTGTGGGTGCCTGTGTATGTGTGTGCATGTATGTGAACTTTTTGTGGATGAAAGCGTTTTGTGACCTTCATGAGTCATGTGTAAGAGCTGCTGCTGCTGCTGCTAAGTCGCTTCAGTCATGTCCGACACTGTGCGACCCCATAGACGGCCTCCTACCAGGCTCCTCCGTCCATGGGATTTTCCAGGCAAGAGTACTGGAGTGGGGTGCCATTGCCTTCTCCCATGTGTACGAGCAGATGTATGTAAATGAGAGACAATTATGTGACTACATGGATGTGGCTGGAAGTGTGAGAGTGTGTGTGGGGCGTTATGAGTCACATGTCTNGCTCCTCCGTCCATGGGATTTTCCAGGCAAGAGTACTGGAGTGGGGTGCCATTGCCTTCTCCCATGTGTACGAGCAGATGTATGTAAATGAGAGACAATTATGTGACTACATGGATGTGGCTGGAAGTGTGAGAGTGTGTGTGGGGCGTTATGAGTCACATGTCTGGGTCAGGTAGATGTGTGTGAGCATGTGTGTGTGTGGCTCCCTGGGTATGAATGAGTGCAAGGCCCTAGTATGCGCTCTGTGTGCTGTGCCCTGGGAAGGAGGGTGCTCAGAAGTCCTAGCCTTTTCCCGTCCCAGCCCCCCAGCGCTCAGGTCTGCTCTCATCCGAGCTTGACATCAAGTTGGAGAGAGACATGAGCATCCTTTTAGCTGCTAGTCATCCCGCCCGGGGAACAGTGACAAGAAAATGTGCTTGTTTATATCCAAATACCTTAATAAGCATCATTTTCACGAGTGTCGATGGGCGGGAGAGGATGGGGACAGACAGCATTCAACTTGAAGGACACACAGCTACTTAACTCCATGTGAAAGTTAATTTGTGAGCTAGGTGAGCGAGCGGGTGCTGGGGATGGACTTCCCCGTGCCTAAGAGATCAGGAGCACCATTTTCTTTTTCACTTCCTTCTCTCACGCACGCCTTTCAGCAGCGCCTTGAAATAACATTAATTTATCTAATGTGTGCATGCCATAAGTTACTTTTTTAATTATTATGATCAAAATATTGCTTAAAATTGACGCCAGCTGCATGTGTTTCTGTCGGAAATCATAATTGCAATTGTAAATTGGGGAGCAGCTCAGAGCCGGGAGCTTCCCTGAGTAACAGGCCTGATACCATTATGGAGAGGTGGATAAAAATAAACCCGCAGATCGCGCAGCAAAAATACGCCAGCGCGAGTTAAAAGGATAATTAGCAGAGCAGAAAGGAAGCCGGGACGCTCACCCGCTCAGCAGCATGCGGGGGCAGGGACTGGGAACCCGGGGTGGGTGGTGGGGCGGCGGGATAGGGAGGGCCATGCAGAGGAGGGATGGGAAGGGACAGGCCCACAGGTCAGGTCTTTTCTGGGGATCCCACCTTCTCCTTCTGTAGACTGGAGATAGTAAAGACATCTATGGATAATAAAACCAGGTGATGCATGTAGAAGTTTTTTGGAAATGCACAAATCTCCTATTTAAGTAAAGGAATTATTATTAACAGGACTAGGGGAACTGGGTGTTTTTTCGGCTGCTTTGTTTTCTATATTTTTGCTGTTTGTTTTTTACCTTCTGGATCAGGAATTGTTTAGACTGAATTTAAAAGGAGGCTGCAGGTCTAGGATCAGAAGGCTGCCTTAGAGCATGGTCATCAGGAACGCAAACCTTGGAATTCATTCACTCATTTGACAACATTTATCGGGCACTGTGTATTTTGGACCCAGTTCTAAGCAGTGAACAAAATAGAGATCTCTGGCTTTGTGGAGCTCACATTCTAGTTGTGGAGCCAATAAACACTGCACATAATAAGCAATGGGATTATATAGAAGTGAATTATATAGCATATTACAAGTAGATACATTTTAGTTGTATTACTTTGGGCAAGTTACTTAACCCAGCACTGTCCAACCTTTTGGACAAAGAGGCATTACCATTATCATCATATTAGGAGTACTAATAGAAACAGCTAGTGTTTATGTAGCGCCTATGACATGCCAGACACTGTTTTAAGCATGGTGTATATTAGGCTATTTAATCTCAGAACTGAATCTTTGAGGCAAGGAGAAAATGATGCCATTTTAAGATTCGTGGGGGGTACCCATGAGGCTGCCCTCCTGCGACTGAATGGTTCTGTCCTCACTCCTGCACTCTGTTTGCTACACGTGTCTCTGAAGTGTATTTCCGTATCAGAAGTGGGGGCAATAACAGTACCCAGCTTACAAGAGTCAAGAAAATGCCTGTGAAGTACTTAGCACAGTGGTCGGTACATAATCAACATCCAAGATACTCTTACTTTCTTTACTATCTAGTAAGCCTTTGCCAAAGACTCCCGAAACTAGTTGGGAGCAGAAAGGGGAGCTCCCACCATTAACCTTAACCGATCACCAGGTGACCTGCAGAGCAGGGAAGGCACCCAAGTCACGTGGAGGTAACTGGGGTGGCTTGCCTGAGAGGAAGGGGTCTAAGTGCACGCATGCTCAGTTGCTTCAGTCATGTCCAGCTCTTTGCGCCCACCAGGTTCCTCAGCCCATGGGATTCTCCAGGCAGGAATACTGGAGTGGGTTGCCATGGCCTCCTCCAGGGGATCTTCTCGACACTGGGATTGAACCCACGTCTCCTGCATTGTAGGCAGATTCTTTACCACTGGCACCACCTGGGAAGCAGGTTTACTTTGGCCTTTTCCTCCCAGCCCTTTCCCTGGCTCTGGCCTATGGCAAGAGTGCCATGAATCACCCTGCTTCTCATCCTGGGTGCAGGGTGCAGTGAAGCTGAGCCGCTGGTGCCCAGAGGCTGATCAAGGGGCACTGCCTTCATCTGGAGCCCTGTGCACTGGGCTGGCTGCCTCACAGTTTGTGCTGTGCCAGTGGGGGCTGTTTTCCCGGGGAGATGGGTGCCTCCCTGCAGGAAGAGGGCAGGAGAGAAGCCTCCCGAGCCACCTTTGCTCCAGGTGGCTGTGTTCCAGCTGGTCCTGCCTTATGCCGCCACTGCCTCCCATCTTCTGGGCCACTGGTGTACCACCCATCGGCCTCCCCATCGCTCAGAGTGACTCCCTAACGACTATAATCAGGGTGTACACTGAGAGGGGAGGGGCAGCCAGTGGAGAGTGCCCCCTCCAGCCACTCGGTCCGTTGGTAGGGCAGCAGCCTGTCACAGCCAGGGAGGCCAAGGGGCCCCTGGGGCTAGACCCAGAGGACTGGGGGTGGGGCGCTGGGCAGGGAGCCTCTGTCTTCTCCAGCCCTTCTCTCCTCCAGTCCAGACCTCCTGCTCACAGGCTCTGCTCTAATTATAAATGGTTTGACAACTTTAGGCCAGGCCCTGCAATTAAAAATAAAGAGGAAGACAGGCAGCATTGTCTTCTAAGGACGCCTTTAATTGGTGGAGTTAATTTTAACGGNCTTCTCTCCTCCAGTCCAGACCTCCTGCTCACAGGCTCTGCTCTAATTATAAATGGTTTGACAACTTTAGGCCAGGCCCTGCAATTAAAAATAAAGAGGAAGACAGGCAGCATTGTCTTCTAAGGACGCCTTTAATTGGTGGAGTTAATTTTAACGGGCTGAGCTGGTGCCTCCGAGGAGGGAATTCCAGAACTGGGGCTCTCGCTGCCTCCCCCTGTGACGCTCACCCAGCCCTCTTACCCATGTTCCTCCCTGTCGGAAAGGAGCTCCTCAGGGCAGGGGCTGTGTCTTTATTTATTTGTTCTTATCCCTGGTGCCGGGCGCACAGTAAGCACTTAATAGATATTTGGGGAATGAACAAAGGACTAAGTGGCCTGCTGTGCGGAAGGCAGGATCAGGAACTTCTGAGGGTTTTTTTTTTTTCTCTCAGCTCCGAAGAATCCTCACTTTTAGAATCATGCCTTTGAGCTAAGATGTTCTTTGAGTCAGGGGCTGTGACTGGCAAGTAACAGAAACAAAGCCTCTCAGACTGGCTCAGCTGAAGAGACTAGCTCAAGTGCAAGGAAGGGGTGCTCAGGGATCCCCCCAGGGGAGGGAGGGAGCAATAGCTGAACCGCTCAGCTAGGGGATGGGACACCAGGGGAACCTGGAGTCCAGCCTCTCTCCACCTCCCGTGGCCTCCCCAGTAGCTGAGCTTCCTCCCAAGGTCCTCATGTTCCCTTGGGGACCAGGCCCCTTCTCTCCATGCCCAAGAGAGGAGGGACAACTTTTCCATTTTAACTTCAGCTCAGGCTGAAATGAAATCCTTTCTTTGGGTCTCTGAACATTGCCAAAGACAGGCTGATATTTTCAAATATCACTGTATTTGAAAGATAGAAAACAAATAGCAGAATCAGTGTCCACAGGGCAGGTTTCCAATGCTAGGAATCCTGGGGGAAATAGAGGCTCACTTTTCGAAATTCCCCACCACACAGTAACCTCATTCTAACCTTTCAAGAGCTAGGACAATTCTATTCCCCGTCCCCTCTCAGCTGCCCCAAGGTCCCCATGAGCTGCCTGAGGTGGAAGTCACAGAAGCAGAACCATCCCAGTGCTTGGGGGCGGGGGGGTCCCCTTCGAACACAGTGTCTGGCACAGGGTAGATGCCTCAGTAAATATATGCCCTCCTACCTCTCACCAACTGTCTACAACGCAGGAGACACAGGAGACTTAGGTTTGACCCCTGGGTTGGGAAGATCCCCTGGAGAAGGGAATGGCAACCCATGCCAGTATTCTTGCCTGGAGAACTCCACGGAGAGAGGGGCCTGGCAGGTTACAGTCCATGGAGTCGCAAAGAATAGGACACAATTGAGCGACTAACACTTTCACCTCTCACCAAGTGGAATCATTCTTCTCTCCTGGGAGGAACAAAAAAAATCCCCCCAAAGACAAGCCTTTCTATAAATTAAGCCCCTTGGGTCTAAGCCTCTCTCATCCCTTATCCAACCAAGCCTCATCCTTAAATCTTACCGGTTTCCTAAGGGGCTGAATAATGGTTCTGAAATATTAGACCAATGTGTCTTATTGCCAGGGCGGGGAAAGATTTTTTTCCTCTACTCCTCTAGGTTTCTGTCTGGTCTAAGAATTAAATTGATGTGAGACAGATTAACAGAAGAAAATCAAGCAAAATGTTCATAACATGTATTCAGGGAAGAGACCCAGAAAAACTGAGTGACTCACCAAAATGGCTGAAACCTTCACCTTAAATACCATCTTCAGCTAAAGACAAAAGAGGTTGTTGGGGGCAGTAGTTTGGGACTTCACAAAGGAAGAAGGGAATCTATAAAGAAATGGAAAAGTAAACTTTTGGTAAACAAATGTTCTCCGGGCCCTACAGAGACAACAGGACACGAGTGGTCTCTGGTCTGTAAGTGCCTCCCATCCCAGCCCAGATTTTTCTGGTGTTAATCCTATTCTTATAATGGGTCCTCTATCTAAATCTTCCAGGCAGTTAGGCAGAGGGTCAAGATTTCTGTTTGAGTCTTTTGGGCCTGGATTGTTTCCGTTCAAAATAATCCACAGGCCAGAGAGACACTTTGAGATGGCAAGTTTGGTTCCCCTACACAGGGTAGCCTGTACCCACTGAGTCAGTGGCATCATCGCCTCTGGGGAGGGTGGCTCCAGCCTAGAACAAAGACAGCAATTGAATTGCTGAATGGATTTTTCAGACGCAGATAACAATAGTCTATGAGCAAAGCAATTTTGATTGGCAAGATCTAGCACTTAAGAGAGAAACAGTTTAGCTTTAAATTCCAAAAAGGCTTAGCTTAAACTCCGGACTGATCATTGAATTTTAAGACTTGAACCGTAGAGTCTCTAGGGATGTTGCAGATGCTTAACTGTTGATTGAATTAACCTTCTCCATGTTTGAAAATCTATCTGTGCAACTAAACGTTTATTCTCATGCAATGCTTCTAATGTTAGACTGAAGATTGAATGGGTAATAGGGTTAACATTGTGTTTACACAGTCGCTTACTGTGAACTTGGTGTTGTGCTGAGTGTTTGATGTATCTCATTTAATGCTCTTAAAACATCATAAAGGGATATTATGATTGTCTCTAGTTGACAGAGAAGCTCCGGTCAATTGCCTAATACTATGGGAGAAGGCCGGAGAAGGCAATGGCATCCCACTCCAGTACTCTTGCCTGGAAAATCCCATGGACGGAGGNTGGTTCAGAGCAACTCTAGGGTATTCACTAGTGAAGAACAAAGGGGAATTTCACAAAAATGAGAAAGGTTCAGAAATAAGACTACATAAATTATTTTGGAGACAATTTTCCCTTCTCCTTAACAATTTTCAGAAGGATCTTGGGAGTAACACACACACACACACACAGTCAGGGAAGTGAGTAAACAGGAAAGAAAAGACTGACTTTTACTACTTGCTGGTTTAAACTTAAATTTGTTTTTCTTTATATGTTGACTACCCCCTTGCTTTCTCCCTTAGAACTGTATCAAGCTATTTTCAGGAAGGAGAAGTGGTTGCTTTGTCAGGGGGGTGGGGGGATGAAAACCATGACATCACCACGCTATTTTGAAAGAGTGAGAGAAATAGGCCAGTTTTAGGTCAGCTTAGTTTGGTTCTGTGTGTGTAGGAGCTGAATTGTGTCTTTTATGAATTCAGCTTCCCTTGGGATTGCGGTTCTTCACGGGAAGGATAATATTTATTTAGAGCTAACTTGTAAACTTCATTTTCAGCTTAAGTTCTGGAACCTAAACGGTTATTCTGTTCTTCCAGGCGGTAACACAGACTTTGTGAGCATTTCAAAGGGGCTTGGCTTTGCAGGCTTCTTCCCACGCGCCCCTGTCTCCCCCAGCCCCCAACTGTCTGCTCGATTTTAGGTCAATCCAGGGTCTATCAGCTTAGAAAGCAAATCCTTAACCTGGAATTTTTGCTGCTGATAAGGGCTGTGTGGATGGCAAAGAGGCAACTTACTCATTTCTTTAGAATTTACAGTGGAATCTTTTCTTGCTTGGAGTTGTTGTCAGCAACTCCTATTTTCCCAGAGAGGTTTTGAAATGTTCCCTCTGATCGTTAATGTGTTTATAACATTTCTCAAATGGAACTCCACACTCCTAACAAACATTCAGCTTTTTGAAAGGGTTCACCGCACCTTTTCTACCCCTGGAGACAAAAGAACACGTCTCTGCGGAGCATGGAAAAGGCTGCCTGATGATGGCTGAAACTTGCTTTCTAAGCAAACTCAGATATCATCATTTTCTTGTCAAGAGCAGCATTTTACTCCGAGGTTCCTAGCCTATTTCTGGGTCTGATAGATGGTTCCTTTTTGGCTGCCTGGAGATAAGCCCGGGTCAAGGAAACAGCTTGCACTTGTCTCTTCAAGTCTAGCTCGGCCTCGCCGTATCGTTTCATGATTTCCTTTCTTGTTATCTTCAAACATTCCCTCAGAGCTGAGCTTGACAAGAACAGGAAGGTTGGCAAAGGTCTGGCAGGGAGGTTGTTTTTCTTCGTGGAGGAAAATGGACCCTTTCCTTTCCCCGCCCCCATCCCATTCTCTCTTTTATGGCCGCCTCCTGGCCCTCTGCAAAGCTGATGGAAAAAAGGCTAAGAACGCCTCCTTCCCTCTTTACAGGAGGGTCTCTAAGAGGTTTCTAATCAGCTCACTGTCAGCCTGTTTCCTCTGATCAGCTTAAATAGGTCCACTTGAAGTTCACAACTGCCAAAGCGGGCGCTCAGATGGAAAGCAAGGGGCACCATAGGAGCAGTTAGGCACGTCCACCCGAGATTATCCAGGAGACTGTAATCCCAGGGAAAGTGCTGGCCCCTCAGACCCTTTCCTCTTGATTAAATAAGCATTTCTCCACTAAGGGGACAAGGCTTGCCAGTCCACAAGCTGATTCCTTTTCTCTTTCTACCTCCCCCCTCCCCACACTAAAATGTAAACTTGATGCCTGTGTCCTTAGCAGGAGCCCATCCTAACCATCTTGGTACGAGTGAACCTTTTAACCTCTCGTGGATGGCTTTCTGTCTAACTCTGTACAGGAACAAAAAGCCCAAACCAAAGCGGGACACGTTATCTCAGGCTGACGGGGACGTGGGGGCAGGAAGTTGGGGTTTCTGCCCTGTGGCCCCCAGGTCCTCTGCTGAGATTTTCCTGCTCTGTCTTCAGAAAGGACGGCTTTGTTAACCATTAGCCACTGACAAGAGTGTGTCCATTTCAGCAAAATTAATAAGAGATAGCATTTTTCTTCCTTCTAAATGGCCCATGTCAGTAATTAACATCGCCTTTCATTACTCAACTTGAAAGCTGCCTTCCCCGGCCCCCCTGACCTCGCCCCAGCTTTGTTAAACTGTGGCCTCCAGCCTGTGAGAGACCTAAACGCAGAAAAGGCACACGGGCGGGGGGGCCCTCACCGAGGTGCCTTGAAAGAATCACTCCACAAATATTTATTGGGTGCCCACTGCGTGGAGCTACCAAACTGAATCAGACAGGGACCCTTGTGGGAAGGAGACAGTGAGCAGGGATAAAGGGTTGTTTAAAAATCACAGCAGATACTGGAATTGTCACAAACCAGAGCAGACCCAGCGAGGAGGGGGACCCTGGCTCAGACATGACCCAGGCGGGAGTGTTCTGGGGGAGGTGACATTGGAAGGGAACGTTCCAATGTTGGAGGTCGTTGTATTTAAAAAGGATGATCTTGGCCTTGCACTTTTTTTTTCTTTTTCTTTTTTTTTGAGAAAGAAGGGAAAAGAGCACTTTCATAGTGAATATATAAGTTGAGGGCACAGGGTGCAGGAGAGAATTTTTCCCTCTTTAGGTGGATTGTTTACCGGTCTTTGTAGCCAATCAGCTGTTGATATTTTAATAATGGCACCACTCCTAATTTAGTCAACTCCCCCCAAAGTGTGTTAAATATATTACTGTCATTTTTCACCATCAGATCTGTGCTCCAGGAGGATTCTTGGTCACAGAGCTGGATGTGTTAAGCTTGGAGATGAGTTAAGATATGCTTTACATATGTTGTTCACATCTTTTACTATGCATTCCATGCTTAAAAGAGCCTCCAAGCAAAATTCAAATGCTCTGAAAGGGGGGATGGGCTGAAAAATCACGGGGCATCAAGGGATGGGATCTAATTGCAACTATGATGGTGAAGGTTCTTAATGATATATGGAGAAGTAAAAGTGGCATGTTCTCTTTGTTGTGAAGAACATGAATAAATATACATGTCGAGAAGTATGGGCTAGACGACTCAACACTGAAATCTTACCAGTGGTTATTTTTGTAGTAGCATTTTATGTATTTACTTTAATTAATGTATTTTTGGCTGTGCTGGGTCTTCACTGCTGCGTCGGCTTTCCTCTAGTTGTGGTGCGAGGGCTTCTCGTTGTGGTGGCTCCTCTTGTTATGGGGCACAGGCTCTAGGCACGTGGGCTTCAGTATTTGGAGCCTGTGGGCTCTGTCGTTGCAGCTTGCAGACTCTGTAGAGTGCAGGCTCAGTAGTTGTGGCACATGGGCTTTTGTGTGTGATTTTCCTGGACCAGGGATCGAACTCATGTCCCCTGCACTGGCAGGCAGATTCTTAATCACTGAGCCACTAGAGAAGCCCAGTAGTGGTTACTGATGGCTGCTGAAAATGAGAAATGATTTAAATTTCTCTTCCCTGTAATTTTCAGTGTTTTCCAACATGGGGTATGTACATTACTTTTGTAGTCAAGGGAAATGCTCTTGAAGAATGAAGATGCTAAGGGGAAAAAGGACTTTATTAAGGTGAGAGGATGAACACGACTAGGAGGTCATTCTCCCTCCTTAAGCCACTTTGGTTGTGTCATCATTTGTTAAAAAAAAAAAAAAGGAAAAGCATACTCATGCATCAATCAGAACCAAACACAGGAGGTTTTACGTAACCAGGCACAGCATTCAATAAACCCCATGGAAATATTCTCCTTTACCTCCTTTACCTGCTTGAGTTGAAAATTTGAGAGTTAATTCTTTTAGAAATTTTTGTAGTGAAAGAACCACTTCTGTCTCTTTCCTATGGAATTTAGATCTAGGAGAGTCCAGGTTCTGAATTACTCAAGGGTCAGAAATCTCTTGCAGAGGCTGGCCTGATCACTTTTTCTGGGAGGCGGGTAAATCCTTTGTTATTGTTCTCTTGTTCAAGCCCAATGATATACAAATCTAAAAACCACTTATTCATCTAGCGACGCCCTTCACAAACGCACAACAATGAACCTCTTTATTTTTATCTAATATTTTGCAATTTTCTTTTACTCAAGTTACACACACCAGGTAAGCTTATTTATTTCACCGTTGGTGGTAAAAAGTGTGCAGAGTGTCTCAAAGTAGGAAGCTGCTGTCTGCAGGTCTGGGAGCAGAGCAAATAGCTGGGCTTCTTATTCAAATCCTATGTCTGATTATTTGCAATATAAAAGCCTAGTTGGAGGGTATTGGGTGTGGATGGTGGGGCTGGCGACTGGGTAGGGAAGGCAGAGAAATGGAAAAAATGCAAACCTGTAGTTTAAGTTCAAATGGGTTCCCAGCTGCTTTTGGCATTTTGTATCATTGGAGCCTCACAACTTGAAGAGCCCCTAAATTAAAGCAACAGCCCCGCCCCGGGGACCCTCCTCCACGACTGAGACGTCGCTCGACGTCTGAGTCACTCAAAATTGTGGGGCCAAAACATGTAAACAGAACAAGAGAAGTCGTTTGCCCGGAGCACACAACTGTAAAACTGTTTTGAGTCTTTGAAACAGGGTTCCTCCCTTCTTTTCTCCCTACAAACATTTAGAAAAATAAAGAAACTCCAGGAGATGCTGTCTTGTGATGAAAGATTTCAGGACCCTGTCTGCCCTTTGTGGCTTGATAACAATCTAGCTGCTGGCAGAGAAGGGGACGAGGAACAACAACTCAGAACAGAGCGGCTGGTTGTCAACACAGAGCCTGCTCCGTCTCCCTGAACCCCGAATGGGGGCGGGTGGAAAGGGCGGAAGTGAGCTGAGTGACCTTGCCCTTGTGAATCTCAGGAGTTCAAGGGAAAAGTCCTTTTCAAATCTGTTTTCCACCAGCTGGTGTCCTAGATGCTTTAGAAACACTTCTNTCTCCCTGAACCCCGAATGGGGGCGGGTGGAAAGGGCGGAAGTGAGCTGAGTGACCTTGCCCTTGTGAATCTCAGGAGTTCAAGGGAAAAGTCCTTTTCAAATCTGTTTTCCACCAGCTGGTGTCCTAGATGCTTTAGAAACACTTCTATCTGTGCCTCCTCTTCTATCTGTGCCTGGCTTCTCCGGAGATCAAGTGGGATTTAGAGCAAATACAAATTAGAAACATAAAGCGCAAACTCTGCCTCAGGTACAGTGAGGAGAGAAGAATCAGAGTAAGGAAGTCGCTGTGGCTGAGTGAGCAAATTAACTCTGAACTTTCTGGCAAGAAATGCAGAAAATGGGAGGAATGTGCGGGGCATAATTCTGGTTCCTTATGAGGAAGAAACAGACCCACAGGGCCTTTCCCATCCCCAGGAGTGAAGAAGCTTCTGTGTGACTTTGTATAGAAGCCTCTAGAACTGTGGTTGAAAATGCTGTCAAGGAGGCTTTCTAACCATTTTGCTTTTCCTTTAAACTTTCTGGCTTATGTATCCATTTGCTTTGGTTATTAAAATTTGTCCATTGATATTTCATTCTGGAGCTTTTCATACAGAGGTAAACAGTGCTGATAAATTAATTCAACAGGGAGGCTGGGAGACTCAGGTGGTAAACTGATGCCTTAAGCCAAGGACGCCTTGAGGCTGAGAAAACTGTTGCCCAAGGACCACCAGCGCCAGCAGCCAATAAGCTTTTCTGAATGAGGCAAGCGCACTGCTCTGGCCAATCACATACTCTTGTTGCCTTTGCTGCATCTTTCTGTAAGTCTTCTGGCTCGCGGTTGGTGGAGTGCTCCAAACCCCTGCTCGTTTGGCCACCCCATTATAATTGATTTTTGCTTGAATAATCTCTAAAGAGTTTTGATATGCTCCAGTTTATTTATTTATTGTCTTTTCTAGTTTACTTCATAGTTCTTAATTCACAATGCTATGGCTTTCAAACGTTTTACTGCAATTAATACACTTGCACACCTATAGTAAACACACATGCACTGACATGGAGATATGCCTACTTATGTTGCATGATATATAAATAAAAGGTCTTAGAGAACAGTGGAAATGGCAACCCACTCCAGTATTCTTGCCTGAAGAATCCCATGGATGGAGGAGCCTAGCGGGTTACAGTCCATGGGGTCACAAAGAGTTGGACACGACTTCACTTTCACATTCACCTTTTCTATAGTAGGTGCAGTCTGGTATTTCCTATTCTACTATATCTCATTTAATTCTGTTTCATTGTAAAAAGCTGTATGCATTTCACAACATTAGTTGGAAAACTGGTGTTTAAATACATATCTCGTGTGTGTTAGTTGCTCAATTGTGTCCGACTCTTTGTGACCCTATGGACTGTAGCCCTCCAGGCCTATGGCAACCCACTCCAGTGTTCTTGCTTGGAGAATCCCATGGACAGAGGAGCCTGGCGGGCTACGATCCATAGGGTGGCAGAGAGTCAGATACAACTGAAGCAACTGGGCACGCATGCAAGCCCTCTAATGTGCCTCTCTCTGCTTATATTGATCCTATTACTTCTATTTCCACTGCTGCTACCCATTCAAGTTCTTTGTCGGCTTTGGGGATCAAACCTCCCTTGTCCTGAGGCTTCTGGAGAGAGGCAATCACTTTCTCTTCCCTGCCACAACTAATCCTGAACACACTTTGATTTTCGCACTTTACGTACTAGACTTCAATTATTATAAATGTTGTTGTCTCTTATCGTTTGACCCGTCAGTACTAGGATTTCCCTCTGTATCTCTAGAATCTGGCAAATCTTGGCATATAATAGAGACTGAGGACTGTGAAGTAAATGGCTGAATGAATGAATGAGAAAGCAGTGACCACAGATAAGGGGCTTGAGGGTAACTGCTGTGCCAGACAAGCAGGCACTCCTCCCTGGGAAGTCGGGGAGCCCAAAGAGACAGAGAGCTGGAGTTTTGATGGGTGTTCTGTCCTCCCCACCCTCAGTTTTCATTTCGAGACCAGAACCCCAGAGCATGATGGAGACCACCCAGGGAGTCTGCCCAGCCCAAGGCAATTTGTGCCCTGTTTCTCTCTGGAACTCCCAGAATGCCCTGCACCAGCAGGGGTTGAACACTGCAGAGCAGAAGGGAGAGGGCCTGAGATACTGCCTCTGGTAGCAGCCTTTCTCTGCTACCCTTTTGGTTCCTGGTCTGTGGCTGGAACCCAAGAAATACAGAGTGGTCCCCAGTCTGAGAGATGAAGGCTGGTGGGACAAGCCAGGGCTAGCAGGAGGTGAGTGACTGGATAATCAAAATAAATAATACTTTACTGCAGTACTTAAAAAAAATCAAATTGGCAAGTCATGGCCTTGGGGTTGGCTGCCTGGTTTTATAAATAAAGTTTTATTGGAACAAGAGCTGGGATTACAGTGAGGCAAGTGAGACAGGGTCATGCAAGAGATGGGTTGGATCTTGTCTCTATTAAACTTTTGATATTTTGTTTCAATTTTCAGCATGCATTTGATTTTAAAAATACTATGGTAAAATATTATCACTCTTGATTGCTGAGTTTTGGGGGCATTGCCTTAAATTTGTGCTTGAGGTGTGAGTGCCTTAGCCTCCTTACTCTTTGCTGTCCTGGGAGGTGGGGTTTCTGTTAGAAGGATGGCGGTGGGGGAAGGCTGATGTCTGGATCTATGCCTTTGTGGGATTTGCAAATAGGCGCCCCTTCTGGGAAGATGAATTACCCAAGGCACCTTCTCCTCTGGACTGTCTCAGCTTGGTGAGCAGGGCACAGCTGGATTTAAATTCCCATTCAGCCCCTTGGTAGAACCCTCTATACAAGTACAATGTGTACACCTAACTAGAGTGGCCTCATCTGGGGAACGAGCTTTCCTGGTGGCTCAGCAGTGAAGAATCCACCTGCCAAGCAGGAGATGCAGGTTCAGTCCCTGGGTTGGGAAGATACCCTGGAGAAGGAAATGGCAACCCACTCCAATACTCTTGTCTGGAAAATCCCATGGACAGAGGAGCATGTAGCGGGCTACAGTTCCTGGGGTCTCAAGATAGTTGGACACGACTTAGCGCCTGAACAACAACAACTAAACATCGGGGAAACAGAAAACAGGCCACCTGGCCCATAGCCACTTCAGTGGCAGACACTGCAGAGGCAGAAACCAATGCCCAAGGGCCACAGAGGACAAGCCAGCCCTCAAGGGAGGGCAGGGAGCCCTTGTTCAGGGCCGTGATGCTACATGAAGCCCCCATGAATGAGACATCCTAGGCGGAAGGCAAGAGTAGAGAAAACCAGGAGCCCCGATAGGGAGTTTGTACTCTGAGTTCAGATCAGTTTGAAGCTGAGTGTTGACCCCAAAGAGACTTAAGTTTTCAAAGAGAAGTGACTCTATTACCTTTACTTGGCAAGGTTAATTGTTCTCTGCTCTCAGTAGGCATAGGGCTTCAGCACTGTATTTGTTATTTACTGCTGCATAACAAATGATCTGAAAACTTAGTGACTTAGCACAGCAATCACTTTTATTCTCTCTCACAATTTCAGGGACTCTGGAGACTGTGGCCACAGCTGGGAAACCCAAAGGCTCAGGGCTGGGATTTTATCTGAGGACTTCCCCTGGGCAAATGAGGACCTGCTTCTGAGACGATACCCTCGCGTGGCTGGCAAGCTGGTGATGGCTGGTGGTGGGAGGGCTCCTTCCTGCCCGTGTGGGGCTCTTCACAGGACAGCTTTAGTGTCTTCACGGCACGGTGCTGCCTCTGCCCGGAGCGGGCAGTAAGAAAGAGAGCGAGCAAGCCTTTTATTGTGCGGCTTTGGAATTAATGTAGCCTCGCTTCTGCCACATTCTATTAGTTAGAAGTGAGTCACTAAATTTGGTCACATTCAAGGGGAGGGGAACTAGACTCCACCTTCTGAAGGAATGACTGTCAAAATATTTTGAGGACATTTTAAAAACCACCACAAGAACGAAGTTGAATTCAATTATAAAGAAACTCGTATTTCTGCACATCTCAGTTTTGACTGTATGTTTACATCTGCCTCATCCATCCTAAATGCTTCTTGGATCTGCCCTTTTCTCTCCATCTGCACTATCCTTCCTTTGTCTGGGTCACCATTATCTCTCATCAAGACTCTGTAACAGCCTCATAACTGTCAGGATTTCTCTGCTTCCACTTTGTTTTCTACCCTGTGGCCAGAGCACATTCTTTCTAAAATGCAGATGAAAAATGTCACTTCCCAGCTTAAAACCATTTAATGGCTTACTTTTCCCCCCAAATTGACACATAATTCACGTACCATAAAATTCACTATTTTAAAGTATACAATTCAGTGGTTTTTAGTAATTTCGCAGAATTGTGGAGCCATCACCACAATCAATTTTAGAACATTTTTTATCACCCTCAAAAGAAGGAAATCTGGTACCCATTGGCAGCCACTCTATATCCCCCCAACACCCCTACTCCTGGGCAATCACTCATCAGCTTCTCATTTCTGTGGATTTGCCCATTCTGCCTACTTTATTTAAATGTAAGCTGCGGGTTTTTGTGTATCTTCTTTCCCTTAGCACAGTGTTTTCAAGGTTCGTCTGTGTTGTATTGATAACGTGTCAGTACTTTGTCCCTTTTTATGACTGAGTAATACTTCATTATAGAAATAAACCACATTTGATTTTTTGGCACAGGGACACATTCAACATTCTTAGTTCCCTTCTCCTCCTATTAGAAAATTCTTAGACTGACCCTTAATCTGTTTCTCTGTGAATTTCAAATATCCGTTCTTGCAGCCACAGGAAATACATCTCTCTTATCCATGATATCTGTCTCATATTTGGAGTCTCTGTCCTTAGAAACCTCTCTTGTGCAAACCCCGCATGTCCACCTTCAGCTGCTCTGCTCCAGTCACCCTCACTGATGGGAGCATCACCTAGGCATCAAGCCAGATCCACCCATGGTAATGGCTGGACAATCCCTGGGTTTAGTTCATTTCTGTCAGCATGGGAGCCCTGTCTGATTCACTACACCTTGTAGAGCCCTTTGCACCTGGTAAGTGGGCTTCCCTGGTGGTTCAGATGATAAAGAATTCTTCTGTAATACAGGAGACCCGGGTTCAATCCCTGGGTCGGGAAGATCCTCTGGAGGAGGGCATAGAAACCCACTCCAGTATTCTTGCCTGGAGAATTCCATGGACACAAAAGCCTGGTGGGCTGCAGTCCATGGGGTCCAAAGAGTTGGAGACATCTGAGCAACTAACACTAAGTACTCAATAAAGATGTGCTGACTAAGCCTGCTTTCCTTGTTCAGAGTGAAACCTCTAGCCCTGAATCCCTCTTCCCTTCCTTGGCAGCTTCTTGAGACCAGCCAGTGAGGCAGACAGTAGTATTGTAGGATCATTAATTCATTCATTCTTTCTTTCTTTCAACATTTATCGACCACATGCTGGTGAACCAAACGTCAGGCTAGGGACTCTGATAAGAAATCTGTTATTTCTCTAGGGCTGCAGTAACAAGGTACCACCAACTAGGTGGCTTAAAACAATAGAAATGTGGGACTTCCCTGGTGGTCCAGGGGTTAAGACTCCACCTTGCAATGAAAGGGACATGGGTTCAATCCCTGGTTGGGGAACTAAGCCCTTATATGCTGTGGGGCAGCTAAGCCTGTGGGCTACCACTACTGAGTTTGAAACTAGAGAAGACTGCTTGCTGCAACAGAGACCCAGTGCAGTCAAAACAATATAATAATAATACTACAGAAATGTACTGTTGAAGCTTCAAGTGGCTAAGATTCCATGCTCCTAACGCAGGGGACCCAGGTTTGATCCCTGGTCAGGGAACTAAATCCCACATGCCGCAACTAAGACCCAGTGCAACCAAATAAATTAAAAAATAAAATATTAAAAGAAAAATAGTAATATGCTCTTTCACAGCTCTGGAGGTCACAAACCCCAAATCAAGGTGACAGCAGGGTCATGCTTCTTCTGAGGTTCAAGAGAAAAACATGTTCCACGTTTCTCTTAGCTTCTTGTGGCTCCCAACAATGCATGCTAATCTTGGGTTTGTAGAGTCATCACTCCAGTCTGTCTCTGTCTTCACGTAGCTTTCTCTTGGGTGTCTGTTTCCAAGTTTCCCTCTTCTTAAAAGAACACCAGTCACATTGCGTTTTGAGGCTATCCTACTTCTGTATGACCTCATCTTAACTAACTGCATCTTCCAAAGACCCTATTTCCAAATAAGGTCACGTTCACAGTTTCTGAGTGGGCATGAATTTTGGGGGGAGACTAACTCAGCACAAGAAACAATCCTTCCTTGCAAGGAGTTCACAGTCTAGTAGAAGGGGAAGCAGACATGCTAGCAGGCATGATGGGCATGTTGGAGCAGAGAGCTCATGCCAAGGGGAAGGAGAATAGAAGGGGAAGAAAGGAGAACGTGTGAACCAAGCCTCTGGGGGAAAGGAGTTAGTAAGGGGAAGAATGTGAGATGGACATTCTAGGCAGAGGAAACATCATGAGTAAGGGCATGGAGGAATGGCCTGGGGTGAGCAGAGAGCTGCTAGGAGTTGGTGATGCTGGAGCATATGGAGGGGGTCAGCAAGTGATGAGGAGAGAAGAGGCTGGGGAAGTGAGCAGGACTGGTTGTGGAGGGCTTTGTATATCAGTGACTTTATCCTACAGGTGACTGGAAGCCATCAGAAAGTTTTAGGCAGGAAAATGATAAGGCCAAATATGTCTAGAAAGGTGACTTTGGCATTAATGTAGGATGAGCTGGAGAGGTGAGACTGGAGGTCACTGCAATAGACTGAATCTTTGTGTCCCTCTGCTAATTCATACTTGAAATTCTAACATCCAATGTGATGAGGTTAGAAGGCTAGGCCTTTGAAAGGTGATTAGGTCATGAGGGTGAAGCCCTCATGAGTGAGATTAGTGCCTTTATAAAGGAGACCCCAGGAGCATTCTCTTTTCCACCATGTGAAGATACAATAAGAAGCCTGTATCCTGGAAGAGGATCTCACCAGAATTCAACCATGCTAGTACCCTGGTCTCGGACTTCTAGCTTCTAGAAGTGTGACAATTAAATTTGTGTTGTTTATAAGCCACCCAGCCTAAGGTACACCATTACACAGCTGGAGCCAACTAAGACACCAGCCAGATGGTTGCAGGCTATTGTTAGTCCAGGCCAGAGATGTGAGGCCGGCAGATGCCGATGTGGACCTTGTCATTTGCATAAACTATTCTAATATGAAACACCACGTTCTTGCACCACAAACTCAATTTTTGCAGACAGAACTTGAACTTTGTAAAGGGAGGAAGAGAAAGGCATCAGAAGTCGTTTGCCCAGAGCAAAGTTTGGATTTCCAGAGAATCTGAAGTCAAGGCTGAATTTCTCAATGAGCTAGAAGTGGGGCTCCATTTGGCATTTAGACATCCCAGGGCTTGCTTTCCATTGATTTGCCAGTGGAAGACTCCTCCACATCCCTGGTCTTTCTCTTTCATTCTCAGTCCTCTGTCAGGTGCAGTTTCTGGCAAGACCGAAACTTTTCAAAGTGCCCAGTTGGTAAAGTTTTCCTTGGGGCCTGAGTGACCTGGGGATGTCCCTTTCCTGTAGGACTGTGGCACCTCTTTTCTGGTCTACGGAGTTCTTCCATGGGCCAATGTCAATGCGAGTGGTGAGGGAATTCATTCATGGCCAGATCCTCCTCTCCCCAGCCCACCTGTGCCCTTGATGTTGGCTATTTGACATGAGAGACCCTCTGCCTTATACATTGTGAGGCAACCTACTTTCTCCAGTTGCGACAAAGGAACTATTCCCCAGGCAGCTGTAGATGTGAGTCCGGGATGTTAGTATCACTGTGAGTGGGAGTTGATTGGCAGTTGAAAGGCCTAGGGGCCAGGCTGTGAGACCACTCTTTGTCTGGTGGAAATACGGTGATAAAAAACGTGTGCAAAAATGCAATCTGAGAGAGACAGAATTAGGGGATGGCTGGGGAGTGGACATTTCCTGCACAAGCTCAGACCACTGCTTTTACTGACATATTGATTCATTCTATAGGGAAACACTGTGAAAGAATGAAATAGATGAAAAATATAATTGAGTGTCCTGACTAGCACATTCTTGATTTTTTTTTCAACTTTTCATTGTCTTTGAGCTATTTTACAGTTCTGGAAGTGGCAGAAAACTGATAATAATGCAAATGCTTGTTGTCTTTAGAAACATAATTTAATTGTGGTCAATTTATTATTGCTTGTGGACAGACCCATTTTACATCTATTTGCAAATTCATCTCAGCATTCCTTATTTGGATGTTGTTAACAACTGAATGTTTGTGTCCACCTTCCCTCCTTGCAATTCATATTTTGAAGCCCTAACCTCCAGTGTGGCTGTATTTGGTGATATAGACTCTAAGGAAGTAATTAAGGCTAAATGAGGTCATAGGGTGGGGCTCTGATCTATAGCAGTGGTTCCCAACCTTTTTGGCACCAGGGACCAGTTTCGTAGAAGACGATTTTTTCACAGACCGAGGGAAGGGAGGGATGGTTTCAGGATGATTCAAGTGCATTACATTGATCGTGCACTTTATCTCTATTTTGTGGCCTTCTCAGGATATTTCACCTTGACTTTAGGGTTAGGATTTGTGCTCCTATGAGAACCTAATGCTGCTGCTGATCTGACATGAGGTGGAACTCAGGCGGTAATGTGAGTGATGGAGAGCGGCTGTAAATACAGAGGAAGTTTCACTCGCTTGCCTGCCACTCACCTCGTGCTGTATGGCCCAGTTCCTAACAGACCACAGACCAGTACTGGTGTGCAACCCAGAGGTTGGGGTCCCCTGATCTATAGGATTATTGTCCTTATAAGAAGAGGTGCCAGAGGCCTCATTCTCTCTGCCCCTCCCCTGCACAGGCACAGACCAAGGAAAGGCCATGTGAGGGCACAGTGAGAAGACAGCTTCCTACAAGACGGAAATCAGCTCTCACCAGAAAGGACCCTGTTGGCATGCACTTCCAGCCTCCAAACTATGAAAAACGAATGTCTGTTTAAGCCACCCAACCTGTGGTATTTTGTTATGACAGTCCAAGTAGTCAAAGACATACATATCTAAGGTTTGACTTTTCCTTTGAACTGGTTGTAACATCTCACTGGTGTCTTCATTAATTAATGAGTTAAGTAGATTTTTGATACAGGTTTTATATTTGTGAGAGTCATGATTTTATCTTTAGGACAGAAATTATTCTTTGACCATCAACTGCTCAAGTTCTGTGGCCCAGGCAAACTGTGCTGACAGTTAGGAATATGAAAATGAGTTTAACACAGCTTGTGTCCTCCCAGGATTGGTTGTCTGGAACAGGGCAGGCAGGGAGGCAAATTAGAGGTTATCATAGAGTGACATTGCTGAAACTGCATTGGAGGAGGTGGCTCCAGCAGGGATTTCTGGCAGGATTGGGTTTTTCTCGGTGGAAGAAGCATACATTTGGGAATCAGGCCTAGGTCCAAGTCCTAAATGCACCATTCAAAGCTTTGTAATTTCAGATTAATTAATGTTCTTATCTGTAAAGTAAAACTAGTAGTATTTTAGTCTTAAAGAGTTGGGAGAAATAGAGAAGGTGCTGTGGACAAAGTGCTTAGCCCAGTGCATGGCATGTAATAAATGCTTGATATGTGTTTGTCTTTCTAGTCCTCCTTGTCTGGGATCTCAGAGGTGTGAGGAAGGCTCCACTTTCTTTTGCTCCATGTTAGATGACACCTGAAATTCCTTCAGAAGAGAAAAACCCTTTCATTACACAGCTAGTGAAGGACTTGCAGTGTAAACAGCCTGGGACAGGAAATACAGTGACTGCAATGCACCTTAACGAGTAATTGGCTGATCCCAGGGCTTCCGCTTTGAGAAGGTTTGGATAAGAATAACCCCTTGCCTGTGAGTGCCTTCGAAAGCACTTTCACATCTCTGACCCCATTTAATCCGCCCAGCGCCTTCTGGAGAGGGCGGGGCCCACAAGATCATGCTCCTTTCAGGGAGGAAGGGGATGTGGGCCCTGAGCAGAGAAATTAACAACTCGCTCCAGGTTTGCCAGTTAGATCTGGGACTCAAACAACTCACCTTTTCCTCCAAGGAGCACAAGAAGGGAGAGAAGGAGGGAGGAAACTGAAGAGGGGAGATGTCAATTTAAAGAAAGGAACTGGGAGACTCCAAATGCAGAGAACTTGGGATCAGCTCTGCTTGAAGGGAGAGCCTCTGAAGATGGCAGATCCGGGTTCTGTGACCTGCTTGCTGTCTGACTTTTAATCACATTGGACCTCAGTTTCTTTCTCTTTTTTTTGGCTATACTGCGTGGCATGTGGGATGTTAGTTCCCCAACCATGGATTCGAAGTGCTGAGTCTTAACCACTGGATCACCAGGGAAATCCCTCAGTTTATTTTTTTGTAGAATGGAGGTAGTAATGTCCATTTCACAGGGTTGCTATAAGAATAGGATAAAGGAAGCCAAATATCAGGCACAACACTAGGGAAGAGGGCTGCAAGCTGCACAAGGGCAGGGATGAATCTGTCTTATTTTCGGTTGGATCCCCAGTGATCAGAGAAGTGTAGAGTACAAAGGGGTGCTCTAAAAGCATTAAGCGCATGAATAAATGAACAGCATGTGCTCAGTAAAGTTCCATTTCTCCATCAATGTAACTGTGGAGAAATAGGGTTGCCTGAGAACTAACCAAGTGTGGGGACATGGAGGGGAGGCTGGAGAAGCCGTGGTGTCAGGCACCTCCCAGGTAGCTGTAGGGAGGCAGACTCAAGGAAGGACTTGAATCCTTTGGGCACCAAGGCTCTGGGACACCACTGCTCTGAATTGAGGGGCCAGGACCTAGGATACTCTGCACCCAGGCAGAAGTTGTAGGCACATACATAAGCCCCAGAGGGCAGAGGGATACAGAAGCCCAAGTCCATGCAGACCAGCAGGGGCAGCTCAAGCGGGTGGTCCAAGGACCATGTAAACAGCCCCTGGCTGGGGGAGGTGGGGAGACTGAGAGAGCTTGGTTGAGGCTCCTATGTTCAGGGCTGGGGGAAGTCACAAAGGGACCTGAAGGACCCAAGCCACAGCTGCATTGCCTGAGCGCTGTGTCTCCTCCTCCAACCTGGCCTCACAAGGGGCCAGGATGTCCCATCAGGGGCATCTCTGCTCCTTCCATCACACTCCTGGGACTGTGGATTCATGCCCAGATCTCTAACAGATTTCTGTGGATTCGGATGCTTTGACGGGGCCTGTTTTCAGGAAAGGCTAGTGGGACCCTCTGTCCCTGAGCCTCAGAAGTCTCTGGTCTGTCCCCATCTGCATCTTCACTTCTGCTGTATATGGCCCCCTCCACACAGTGGCCGGCTCCTTCCCTTCATCATTTACCCTTGCTCACCACCCTCTTAACGCAAAACCAAACAAAACCCTCTCTCCCTCGCCACTACCTGTCTCTTCTGATAACATCTATCCCTTCACCTCCGTATCTTGCTGCCTTCGGTTCTCATCTCTCCTTCACTTCTCAGATGTTATTTCTCTGAGGGGAATCGCCAGTGGTCTCCGAAGACCACCTCCCAATACTCTGTTTTTAAATCCATCCAATGAATGATGCTTCTGGAGCAGCACTTGGCAACATGGACCTCTGCCTCCTGGAACCACACCCTGCCTCTCCCTACCTTGGATCCCTGCCGCAGAGCCCTCCCCCGTCCCTCTGGCTGCCCAGCCGCCCCTCTCTCGGTTTCCTCCTCTTGTTCTCCCTGGGCCCCTCCCTTCCCTGGGACGCTCCTGTCCAAGGTCCTCGCCTCCTCTCCCTCACGTTCTCCCAAGGTGAGGTCATCTTCCCGTGGCTTTAATTACCATCTAGAGGCCCATGACCGCCTCTCCAGTGCGGGCTTGTCTGAAGAGCCAGAGACCCATACATGGAGCAGCTTGTGAACGTCTGCGGACAGAAGCCTCACGGCGCTTCCGTCTCCACGGGCGCTTCCGCTTCCGCTTCCGTCTCCACGGGCGCACACTTGACTGAGCGCGCAGTGAGCGCCGCGGCTCCCGGCCTTCCCGCCATGGTCGCCGTCTCAGTGAGCATCCGGAAATCCGGTCATGCCCCTTGGCGCCTCTCTCTCCTTCACCCTCCAAACTCCCTTCTTCTGTTTGATTTGACCCACTCTGCCATTAGCTTTGTCCCTCCAAATCAGCTTCTCACTCTACTCCCTCGCCTCCTTTCCCGTGGCCCCCACCGGGCATGGAGGCTGCCCTCTCTTCCAGCCTCTTCCCGGGCTCCCTGCCTTGAGGGCCCGCCTCTGCTGGCTCCCCTCAGCTCAGCCGGTCTCAGCTCTGCCTCAGGGGTTGGCCGGCTGTCAGCCTCCTTCCCTCAAGGCTCCCTCAAGCCTCCTCTCTTTGAAGATTACCGTCATAGTTAGAAGGGGTGGTCTGGAACCGTCGCACCTGTTTCAAACTGGACCTCATCCCTCACCAACTCTGTGACTTTGGATACATTTTTAACCACTCTAAGCTGTTTGGGGGGAAGGCAATGGCACCCCACCCCAGTACTCTTGCCTGGAAAATCCAATGGACGGAGTAGCCTGGTGGGCTGCAGTCCATGGGGTCGCTAACAGTCGGACAGACTGAGCGACTTCACTTTCACTTTCCTCTTTCATGCATTGGAGAAGGAAATGGCAACCCACTCCAGTATTCTTGCCTGGAGAATCCCAGGGATGGGGGAGCCTGGGAGCCTGGTGGGCTGCTATGGGGTCACACAGAGTCGGACACGACTGAAGTGACTTAGCAGCAGCAGCAGCAGCAAGCTGTTTGGATGGCATCACCGACTCAGTGGGCATGACTTTGAGTAAACTCTGGGAGTTGGTGATGGACAGGGAGGCCTTGCGTGCTGTCCATGGGGTCGCAAAAAGTCGGACACTGAGCCGCTAAACGGACTGAACTGAGGTGAGCTCAGTTTCTCCCTGTGTTAATGGTGGTCAGTGGTAGAGATAGGTGTCCTTTTTCAAAACGAAGATCCCTGTCTCTCTGCCAGCAATTGCTACCTATCTCTAGAATGCAAACCAGCTAAAGATGCTTGATTCACAGCAGTCTGAAATACACTGACCTCCATTAACACAGAGGGAAACTGAGCTCAGTTCAGTTCAGTGTGACTGACAACGCTCTCCAGCCAGCCATCTCCAGTCAGAGTGGGAAGAGGGGGCCAAAGCCGGGCAGGTGTGGGGAGGGTCTGGCAGTGGGATGGAGGGCAGAGGCTGAAGGGAGGAGCTGCGGGATCTACCTGGTGGAGGGGGAGCTGGCAGGAGGAGAAGGTCTGATTTTTTAATTTCCAGCTGTTTGCTGGGCTTTGAAAAGTCCCATCTTTTCCCCAGCTACTCCCAACTTTCAGTAAACTTCTCTTTATAAGTTTTGCCTTATTTAGTAATGTTTAGAGGAAAATTAAGGAAAAGGCAGAGCCACCCCACCTTCCTTCCGAGGTTCTTCTCAACCCCACCCCAGGTTCTGGTTAAGTACCCCACCTCTGTAGATCTACAAGAAGACCAAAAAGGCATGAACTCCAGAACTGAGGCAGAACAGGACTGAGAGAGAAGAGCACACAGAAATGAGAGAGAATCATGAAAACACTAAGACCTGGCGACTCTCAGGAATCTCAGGGAGTGGGGGAGGGGAACCATGTTTATCTGAAGGTTGAAGGAAAGGGTGAATCTCAAAGCCCTAAAGGACTTCAAGAGAGCATTTGGATCATTGAGAATTAAATTAGATAATTTACTGAAAGCTTCCAGCACTGAGCCCAGTACCTAGGATACGCTTAGAAATTTGGGAGTTACTATTTTTCAGACACACAATAATGTCCTATTTCGTATTTGTCAAGGATACAAAAATCTCATCAGAAGTGAGGTGGGCACACATTTACAGAAGCAGGTGTGGGATGTCTCCTGTGTCGTCCTTTGGCACCCAGTCTTCCTGGTGGGTGTGCACAGCTGCTGGTATGTCTCCAAGCAAAGGACAGTCTCACTGTATTTGGAAATGTCCACTGTTGTTGCTATTGTCAGCTACTATTATTTTCAATAACACTGCTCTTCTTCCCCTGTGTTCCCTGAACATTTACTGTCTTATCTCTGTCCTCTGTCACTGAGTGCTAATCTTAGATTACTATTTTTCACCTTAGATATAAGAAACCTGGCTGGTTTTCACGCGTGGTTTATGAACACAGAATGACTATTTTTTGGTCCCACCGTGTATTCTATCTCCTGCCTCCAATTATACTGTAAGCTCTGTGAATCAGAAACTGAATGGACAGTTTAGCTTTCATTCCTTTTGTCTTACACGCAGTAGTGGCTCCGCAGGTGTCTGTGGCTACTGTGGATGTTAATTCCCTCCCTGGCTGCAACCCGAAAGCCCACACCTGGGCAGAAGGTGGAGATCAGCGCTTGTTTTGTTTTCGCCTGTTTCTTCACTTCAGCTTTGAGATAGCCTGGGGCGCCCAGATGTGGTGATGGAGAGGAGACAAAGAAGGGTGAGCAGTGTGAAGTGAGGGACATCCCTGGGAAGTGGAGATTGCCTTCGGCCTACTTCACAGACCTCAACCAAAGACATGGTCCTTGGTTGGGGAAATGTGTATACTTGTGAGCCATGTGGACTTATTGCATTAGAGAGGACTGACATCTTCTAGACTGGAAAGGACCTTGAGGTCATCGCATCCAACTCTGACCCACTACCACAATCCCCTCTGATATCTCTGGCAGGTTTTGTTCAATTTTGAACATCTCTAATGATAGAAAGCTCATTGACATCAGAGCAGGACCTTTTGGTTACATAGTCATATCTCTTCTCTCTGTCACCTCCTTTCTTCTTTCTGAACTTGGAACTTGATTTTGATCAAGTATCCACCCTCCTCCTTGTGTCAAAGGGAGAACCATAACTGGTTTAAGGAGTTGTGGTGAGCCCCTTTTCCTTCCCAGTGAGTGATTTTGACAAGGACATGAAAATGTGACATAATTTTAGCTAATGAAGTGAAGGAGAAACTTGCTAAGGGCTTCCAGGAAAGTTTTCTTCCCTTAAAAAAGAGACATATGTCTTTACATGGTCTCTTCTGTTAGATGCTTGAGCCTAGATGTAATGCCTGGAACTGTGGCAGCTATTATGTGACCATGAGGGGAGCTAACTTGAAGGTAGGGTGGAAAGACTGAGGCTAACAGAGCAAAAGCATTTAAAAATAAAAGAAATAAATTAGCAGTCAAGTAAACAAAAAAACAGTGGAGGAATTGATATAGTCATTGAACAGCTCTATTAAATGGCATTGGGTTGTATCTACCAATTTAAGCAAACCTCAAAAGCTGCTAACTCATGTTAAACATGAGAAATAGTTTACGTGAACTGCAAATAAACCAGGGATCTCTCAACCTAAATGTATGTGAATGAATTTTGAACCTAAATGAAGGACTTTACATTTGTCTCTGTTAAATCTTTTTTCATTTCTGTTAAATTTTATTTTTTGGTTTTGATTTAATTGATCTAATCTTTTATCTTTTACAAACTTTTCAATTACCAATTTAACAATACAGACTATTCCTAATTCCTTTCAACTCTATCTCTTTTACTCATAACGTTTCAATAAGCACATTTTCTACATTCAAAGAAATGATGCGAGCTGAAATAAAACCTATAAAGACAGAGTCTATAAAACTATACTTGAACCTCATGGCACCAGTGTACAGACATTCTGAGCCCACCTTGCTATATACCAGGCAGCCCATATTTCTCTGTCTTGTCTACATTTGGAAAAAATTGCCTTGGTGAAATCAGGATGTAGTAACTATGATATTACACTGACATCCTGGACCAGTGATCTGGGGACTGGGATTGCCAAGCCCTGCTGCCCCCTCCCAGCTCTCCAGGGCCTGCTAGCCTGTGGGCAGATGTCACTAGGGAGGGCAAATGACAGCTTTATAGGGCCCAGCCCAGATGTCCTCAGGGCCCTCTCAGTCAACATGCTCCACACTCTGGAGGTGCATTCCTGCTCCAGGCCTGAGGACCTGAGGTTGCTGGAAGGCGGGAATCTCTCTGTGGCTTCCTGGGTTGGCTCCTTCCCAGTTGGAGGAGAGCCAGGTTGGAACAGAAACTGTGTAGCTCCTGCAGGAGCAGGATTGCATAATTTGGGAGCCCCAGATTTCCTGGATCTCTTTCCTGAAGGTGGGCAAGGGGCCTGGCCAGACAGACATCCCAAACTCTGTGTGGCCAACAGAACCTGTGGTCTGATCTGGGTGAAACTGGGAATTCTGAGAGACTGATCCTGTCCAGGAGAGGGGGTCTTTCCTGAGCTGCCCTGGGGGTGATCCACTCCTGTTCTCTGGCTTGGCATTTTTAGGTGGCGGTGTTCAGTTGCTGTTGTGTCCGCCTCTTTGCAACCCCATGGATAGCAGCACGCCAGGCTTCCCTGTCCTTCACCATCTCCTGGAGCTTGCTCAAACTCATGTCCATTGAGTCAATGGTGCCATCCAACCCTCTCATTCTCTGTTGTCCCCTTCCCCTCCTGCCTTCAATCTTTCCCAGCATCAGGGTTTTTCTAATAAGTCGGCTCTTTGTATCAGGTGGCCAAAGTATTGGAGTTTCAGCTTCAGCATCAGTCCTTCTGTTGCAGGAAGGTGGACCCCTTCCAGGGCCTGAAACTGGGCTCTTGTCTAACACTCGGAAATGAATTATTCAAGGAGACACTTGTGCTGACAAAGCAAGAGATTTTATTGGGAAATGGCACCCGGTGGAGAGCAGTAGGGTAAGGGAACCCAGGAGAACTGCTCTGCCGCGTGGCTCGCGATGTCTGGTTTTATGGTGACAGGATTAGTTTCCGGGTGGTCTTTGGCCAATCATTCTAATTCAGAGTCTTTCCTGGTGGTGCACGCATCGCTCAGTGAAGATGGATGCTAGCGAGAGGGATTCTGGGAAGTGGGCAGACACGCAGTGTCTCGTTTAGACCTTTCCCAAACTCTTCCGTTGGTGGTGGCTTACTAGTTTTGTTTTCCTTGTCAGGATCTCCTGTCATAAAACAACTCATGCAAATGGTTACTGTGGTGACTGGCCAGGGTGGGCGGTTTCATTCGGTGTGCTTCCCCTAACACTTCCAACGAATATTCAGGACTGATCTCCTTTAGGATTGACTGGCTTGATCTCCTTGCTGTCCAAGGGACTCTCAAGAGTCTTCTCCAGCACCACAGTTCAAAAGCATCAGTTCTTTGGTGCTCAGCCTTCTTTATGGTGCAACTCTCACATCTATACATGACTACTGGAAAAACCATAGCTTTGACTAGACAGACCTTTGTCAGCAAAGTAATGCCTCTGTTTTTTAATATGCTGTCTAGGTTGGTCAAAGCTTTTCTTCCAAGGAGCAAGTGTCTTTTAATTTCATTTTTAGGTGACTTGCCTGCAATGCCTGAACTGGTGAGGAGTGGGAAGCGTGGACTTGGTATTTGAGTTTGGGGGTAATTTAGCAGGTGCTGGGGAGCTGGGGGAGCCACCTCATGGGGTCAGCTCTGCTGTCCTCTTCCTGTGACTCTAATAGTCAGCCACCCAAATGAGGAGGGGCAGCTGTCTTGGGCCCGGCTTCAAGGATGCTGAAGGGAGAGTCAGGGTTCAGGCTGTCTGGAAGCATCAGAGAGAAGGTGCGGAATATGTGGTGGAGGGAGAGGTACACACTCAGGCAGGCCCACTCACCCAGACTCCACAGTGCTCACCCAGCTGTGTGCTGGAGGGAAGGGACAGAGACCAGGTGTTTGGGTGGCGCCTCTGCCTGCGCCCCCCTAGGATGGCAGCCCCTAGCCATGTGTGTCTGTTTAAATTAAAATGGAAAATAAGAGCCTGTACCTGAGGGCTCTGTAGGTCTGGGTGGTAGGGCCTCGATGCAGGATGAGGCTCCTCTTCCGGGCTGGCATAGAGCAGCATCGGGGGGTTGGGGTGAGTACGGGTGGGGGCGGCAGTGTCCTCCACATGGATGGTCATTAGAGGTAACAGGCTCCGGGGAGAGCAGTGTGAAGAGCCTGGGGGACGTGGCCTGGGGGTGACAGCTCGGCAGCCAGCTCCGGATGGTGGTCCTCCCAGAGATAAGGGTAGCTCTGGAGGGAGAGGGGCCTGGCAGGGCTCATCCTGGAGCTCCAGGGAAAGAGAAGGGTGGAAGAGAGTGGGCCAGGAAGAGAACAGGAGGCAATGGGGCCTGCCGCCCACCGGGCCCCGCCCAGCCCACCACTCCTCACTGCAGTGTGGGAGGGGTCGTTACTCTCCCCTCAACAGCCCTGGAGTGAGTGGAGTTAACCCACTCACCCATGACCACTGGCAAGTATTGGGGTGGCCGGAAAGTTCATTTGGAGTTTTCCACAATATCTTATGGAAAAATCTGAACAAACTTTTCAGCACGGGGCAGAGCAGGGTCTGAACTCGGGCCTGTCCGTGACTGACCTCCCCTTGCTGCTGAGAAGAGTCTAGAGGAATGATGGAGAGGAAGGGGAAGTGGTGGGGGTCTCTCTGGGTAAGTGTGAGTAGCAGTGGGGCGACTGGCATCCTGAACAGACCTTCACTTGGCTCCCACGACCCTGGGCCCTGGCCTGGATGTCTTGGGGTCCCCAGTCAGTACATTCTGCTCCCAGGTGCGCCGGAGGTCCTCCAGCGGCTTCCCTGGGAGGGGCTCACCTTGGGGCAGAGGGCTCCCTGGCTGCAGGGCCTGAAGGCAGGGGTACAGTCCCAGGACTTCCCAGCAGGGGGAGCTCCTCCCCATGTGCCCGCTTCCCTGGGTCTTACTGGGTTGGAGGGGCCAAGGCAGCAGGTTCCGCACTGGCCTCTGAAGAGCACTGAGGCCAATTAGTGGAGGAACCCGACTGGCCCTGGGTAAGGCTCCCCGGCCCTCTCCTCCCTGGCCTGCCCAGCTTCCACGACTCCTGACCTCCCGTGAGGCTGGACACAAGACTTGGGCCATTTGGCTCCCAAGCCCCTTCCGGGGGTCCTCCCACCCTCCACCAAGTCTAGAAGGGAGAAAGAACATATGAGATGGTGAGGGGTCCGGGGAGCAAAAGCCATCCTCAGGAAGGGAAGGAAAGACTAATTAGGGCCTGGGAGGGTGCTCAGGCTACACACACCCCTGCAGGGATTTGTGAGGGTAGAGAGTGGGCGTCACCCCACCCTCCACCTCTCACCCTGCCCACTCTGGGCAGTGGCCACTCGGAGCTCAGCTGAGGAGGCTGGCCTAGCATGGGGAACCCAGGTGCAGGAACTTCTCTTGGCCAGCTCGCCACCCCAAACGTCCCATGAACCCACCTCCGCAGTCCCTGCTGCTGGAAGTGCCTGTGGAGAAGAAGGGCAGGCCAGGTGTTTGGGTGGCGCCTCTGCCTGCGCCCCCCAGGATGGCAGCCCCTAGCCATGTGTGTCTGTTTAAATTAAAATGGAAAATAAGAGCACACTGACATCCCAGCGTGTGGCTGGTGGCTGTGCTGGAGAGCGCAGGAGCAGAGCTGTTCCATCTGTGCAGCAGTCCCTGTTGGGGGGGTCCTGGGGTGTGTGTGGGAGGTGGGTACTGAGCCAGGGAGCAGGTAGCAGCAGGTTGCTTTGCTCATAGTGTGTTGGGGGGAGCAGGGGATCTGAAGGGTGGGTGGGGTGCTGTTATCCAGAGCCCTGGGGCTAGGGCGCCATCCAGGGCCTTCGGAGGAAGGGGGGCAGGCGTCTGAGGCAGGGTTCAGTGGGCCCCCGCGGGGAGGGGAGCAGGCCAGCAGTGCTGAGCCCTGTAAACCTTGGCTTTGAGCTTGTCAATGTGCCTGTTGACAACCTGGGAAGCATAAGCCCCATCAGATGGTGTAGAGAGAGGGGCCTGAGAGAGGCTGGGGCTGGCCGTGTGGCCTGGGGGCAGGTCCCGCCACTTCCGGAGCCTCAGTTACTCCCGGTAAAGCAGGACCAGCCGAGGCTGCAGTGAGTGGGCGCTTGGGCTGCTGGCTGCCGGAAGCGTTGCAGACTGAAGATCTGGGCCTGTTCTCCCCGTCCAGAGGGGCCTCAGAGGGCCTTGAGTTCTGCCTCCTAGGTTCTTTAAAATTATAATGTATGCGGTGTCTGCTGCCAAAGGAGGATTGGAGACAGCTAACCCCTTATTTTACAAATGAGAAAACAAGCTTCGGGAGGTTTAGGGACTTACTCAAGTCACGTCTTCCTGAAGTTCCCTGATGTTCGGAGCCAAGAAAAGTTTCATAAATGCAGCCCGGACCTTTCAGCTCCACCTCCCACCCTCCATCGAGACGCCATCGTCCCCCTGAGGGATGGGGCGCTGGGTGAGGCTAAGAGTGGAGACTTGGGGGTCAGAGGCGCAGTGAGAAACGGCCTCAGGGGCAGGGAAGCCCAGGCTGGAGAGAGAGCCAAGTGTCTGGTGGGGGCTTTCAAACGGTCACTGCATCCTGGTGAGGACCAGGTGCAGAGGTCTGGGTTCAGGTGGAGCCTGTGTGCTGAGTGATCCCTTGGGGTGTTAAGACTTCTGTCCTACAGGCAGGAGTAGGCCTTCCTCCCCAAATACCTTTGCCCTCGTCTCTGCACACTTCCAGCCCTGGGAGTAATATGATAATAGCAGTAATATTAAGAGCAACTACTCATTGCTTACCAACTATAAGACAGGCATAGCACTAGATATTTCACCCCCATTTCCTCCTTTAATCCACTCAACAATCCTATAAAGTAGATTATAGTCCCGTTTAACACACAATGTGGCTATGGGTCAGAGAGATTCAGTGACTTGCCCAAGGTCACACAGCCAATGAGGAGCTGGCTCTATCAGTTTTCCAGCTTGTTCTTTGAATCCCAAGTTCTGGGAGCTTTCCATCAAACAGTGTGGCCTTTCCAGCACCAGGCTCTGGCACAGAATGTACTTCCCGGGGTGCTGGGATGCGGGACTTTGGCCTGTCAGGGAGAGTTACAGTCTACACGGTGGGGGTGGGAGGGGGTTGTG
>SJYX01024628.1:208084-229149 GCA_006410675.1 Oreotragus oreotragus
CATCTGGTCCCATTACTTCATGGGAAATAGATGGGGAAACAGTGGAAACAGTGACAGACTTTATTTTGGGGGGCTCCAAAATCACTGCAGATGGTGATTGCAGCCATGAAATTAAAAGACGTTTACTCCTTGGAAGGAAAGTTATCACCAACCTAGATAGCATATTGAAAAGCAGAGACATTACTTTGCCGACTAAGGTCCGCCTAGTCAAGGCTACAGTTTTTCCAGTGGTCATGTATGGATGTGAGAGTTGGACTGTGAAGAAGGCTGAGCGCCAAAGAATTGATGCTTTTGAACTGTGGTGTTGGAGAAGACTCTTGAGAGTCCCTTGGACTGCAAGGAGATTCAACCAGTCCATTCTGGAGGAGATCAACCCTGGGATTTCTTTGGAAGGAATGATGCTAAAGCTGAAACTCCAGTACTTTGGCCACCTCATGCGAAGAGTTGACTCACTGGAAAAGACTCTGATGCTGGGAGGGATTGGGGGCAGGAGGAGAAGCGGATGACAGAGAATGAGATGGCTGGATGGCATCACTGACTCAATGGACATGAGTTTGAGTAAATTCTGGGAGTTGGTGATGGACAGGGAGGCTTGGGGTGCTGTGATTCATGGGGTCACAAGAGTCGGACATGACTGAGAGACTGAACTGAACTGAATCTGACAAAAAATGTGTGACTGCCTAAATGTCAGAGCCCTGCCTTGTGGCCCCTGTGGCATGTAGTTGATTTGAGTCACCCCAGGTGAGTTTGGCCTGGTTTGTCTGAGGGTTTTGTTCATTTTTACTTATCTTATAAATCTAACAAATATACACTTGTAAAAAAAAAAAAGAAAAAGAAAGACTACCCTCCCATCAGAAGTGTGAAGAAGAATAGAACTCTCCAGCTCCACTCTCACTGGACTGCTGGCATACTTTATATATTACACGTAAGAGATGGTGGTGGCTTTGCAGGTAATCCATGCTGTGTAACCAAGGGAAATTCCCACCTTGACAACCATCTGCCCTCACTGGGCTATGGTGAAAGGGTGAAAGCAAAGGAAAGGAAAATAACACTCTTACTTGGAGAAATTTTACCTCAGGATGGGACACTGGCAAATGGAGGCAGAATACGTGGTTGATCACGGAGACTTCAGGGGTTCTTCCATGGGCCAAAACCCAAAGTGGATTTTACCTCATTTTCTGAGGTGCAAGTGAAGTGAGAGAAGTCAATCAGAGGAGCAGTAAGAATGCAAAGGGGATGAGCACCCACGCCAGTCAACAGTGTACAAGTCAGGTTTGGCCCCTAGAAGAACTGCCTTAGGATTACCAGCCAGACGGATAGAGCCTAAAGAAGCCCTTATCCATTTCTGGTGACAAAGAGCAGGTATCTTTTTGAGCACTCTGAATTCTGAATCCCATGATCTGAAAACTGGGTGGGACCTTTCTGGTTAATTAGAACTAGGACACTTTTTACTCCCCTAATAGAACCTGCCTTCCAGATCCCATATTCCCCAGCGACGTGGTTCACACAGGTCCAACGGACAAGTGTGGGACCAACCCAGAGCATCCTCACTGGACCCAGGCGGCTCTGCTCATCCCTGGCCATCAGAGGCCTGGCCCCTGCCCTCCTCTCTATCCCCTGCCCAGGGGAGCAGTGATCCAGCCAGTGCCTCCCTCCCACTGGGTTACCCAGGGTCTTGGGGGCAAGAGGGAGAGGTTGCACCCCCCAAGTCCTGCCCTACGAGGGGGCTTCACACCACATGCCTTGTAGTCACTGATCAGACAGGATGGCAGCTTTCCGGTACAGGGTTCTAGACCTGACTGGGAAGAACTATGTTTTATTCAGGTTCTCTATTATTCTGAATATTAATTGACCCTATCCCAGTTTATTATGATTTTATTTAGAGTTTCTTGCTCTTAAGTCTCCGCTGGGCATACAAAACCACTATTCGGCCAATATTTTAACCTTGACTCTTGGAAATCTTGTCCATTGGTCCCAGCTCAGCCTGAAAGAGGAGTGTGGGTTGCAGAGTTTGGCATCTGAGGAGACTCCAGGTCCCTGACCCACGGGCCAGGCTGCTCCAGGGCCAGAGGGGAGAGGAGCCAATGGGAGTCCGGAGCCGGGCCGGGTCCTTCATCCTGCAGTTACTACTCCACCGAGAAGACTTCCCACGATGGTGAGCAGAGCAAAACAATTGTGTCCTCTACTGCTTGGGAGAAAAACACGGATGAGGCCTGTGATGGACTTGAATAGCTAATTAAAGTGTTCCCTTCTGGGTGCAAAGGAGCACTTCTCAAGATTCTTATATTTTGGAACCTTCAGTGGTTAAGGAAGGACTCAGTGACAGAGTTGTCTTTGCTTGTTGTCGCTCAGTCATGTCTGACTCTTTGCAGCCCCGTGTACCGCAGCATGACAGGCTTCCCTGTCCATCACCATCTCCCGGAGCTTGCTCAAACTCATGTCCATTGAATCGGTGATGCCATCCAACCATCTCATCCTCTATCATCCCCTTCTCCTCCTGCCTTCAATCTTTCCCAGCATCAGGGTCGTTTCCAATGAGTCAGTTCTTCCCATCAGGTGGCTAAAGTATTGGAGCTTCAGTCTCAGCATCAGGCCTTCCAATGAATATTCAGGACTGATTTCCTTTAGGATGGACGGGCTGGATATCCTTGCAGTCCAGGGAACTCTCAAGAGCCTTCTCCAACACCACAATTCAAAAGCATCAATTCTTTGGCGCTCAGCTTTCTTTACAGTCCAACTCTCACATCCATACATGACTACTGTAAAAGCCATAGCTTTGACTAGATGGACATTTGTTGGCAAAGTAATATCTCTGCTTTTAAATATGCAGACTAAATTGGTCATAGCTTTTCTTTCAAGGAGCAAGAGACTTTTGATTTGATGGCTGCTGTCACCATAGGCAGGTCATTAATTTTTTTAATGTAAAAATGTTAAATACATATGAAGAAGAAAATAAGCCATCATCCATAGTCCCACCTCCTGGAATGAACTACTGTTAACATCTTTACATATGTTCCTTCAAATCTAGTTTTAAATTTCCAAGTTTTAGCAAAAAGTGCGTGGGTGCATGCTAAGTCACCTCAGTCCTGTCAGACACTTTTGGACCATATGGACTGTAGTCCACTAGGCTCCTCTGTCCATGGGATTCTCCAGGCAAGAATATTGGAGTGAAATATTCCAGGGGATCTTGCTGCCCCAGGGATCAATCCCAGATTTCTAGCGTCTTTTGCATTGGCACGTGGTTCTTTACGATTAGCATTACCTGGGAAGCCCCTAAAGTATATATGTTTATTCTATAAAATTCAAATGATGCAGAAAATACAAATATATAAAATTTTGAAACATCTTAAATTCAAAAGTAACTTCTGTTAATGTAGGTAAATGTTGATGGAGTCATTTAGACATATCAACAGAGACAAGAATATATACAAATAAACTTTTATATTTGAGCTCTTATAGGTTCTATTCCTATTTTAAAGTATTCCCATTTAATAGTATGTAAATTCAATGGAAAAACACAAAAAGAAGCCATTGAACTTTCAACTTGTTTACCTTAAAAGAGATACATTTCTTTTGTGTGTGTGTGTGTCTGTAATAAAGTTTTATTAAAGTATAAAGGGGATAGAGAAAACTTCTGACATAGACATCAGAAGGGGGTAGAAAGAGAACCTGCTTGCTAGTGTTAGCAATGGAGTTATATACTCTCCAATGAATCCAAAGAATGTCTGGAGGTTGTAAAGATCTCACCTTAGTTAAATTCACCCATTCCAGTCCATTTTAGTTCGCTGATTCCTAGAATGTCGATGTTCACCCTTGCCATCTCTTGTTTGACCACTTCCAATTTGCCTTGATTCATGGACCTGACATTCCAGGTTCCTATGCAGTATTGCTCTTTACAGCATCGGACCTTGCTTCTATCACCAGTCACATCCACAGCTGGGTATTGTTTTTGCTTTGGCTCCATTCCTTCATTCTTTCTGGAGTTATTTCTCCACTGATCTCCAGTAGCATATTGGGCACCTACTGACCTGGGGAATTCCTCTTTCAGTATTCTATCATTTTGCCTTTTCATGCTGTTCATGGGGTTCTCAAGGCAAGAATACTGAAATGGTTTGCCATTCCCTTCTCCAGTGGACCACGTTCTGTCAGACCTCTCCACCATGACCCACCTGTCTTGGATTGCCCCATGGGCATGGCTCAGTATCCTATCATTTTGCCTTTTCATGCTGTTCATGGGGTTCTCAAGGCAAGAATACTGAAATGGTTTGCCATTCCCTTCTCCAGTGGACCACGTTCTGTCAGACCTCTCCACCATGACCCACCTGTCTTGGATTGCCCCATGGGCATGGCTTAGTTTTATTGAGTTAGACAAGGCTGTGGTCCTAGTGTGATTAGATTGACTAGTTTTCTGTGAGTATGGTTTCAGTGTGTCTGCCCTCTGATGCCCTCTTGCAACATCTACCATCTTAATTGGGTTTCTCTTACCTTGGGCGTGGGGTATCTCTTCAGGCTGCTCCAGCAAAGTGCAGCCACTGCGCCTTACCTTGGATGAAGGGTATCTCCTCACCACCGCCCTTCCTGACGTTTAATGTGGGATAGCTCCTCTAGGCCCTCCTGCGCCCGTGCAGCCACTGCTCCTTGGACATGGGGTTGTTCCTCCCGGCCGCCGCCCCTGGCCTCAGGCACTGGGTAACTCCTATGGGCCATTCCTGCACGGTCGCAGCCTGGCACTCTTGGCCACTGCCCCTGACCTCGGAGGTGGGGTAACTCCTCTTGGCTGAGGCCGTTCGGGCATGGGGTCCATTATATCTACTACTGTGGGCAGGAATCCCTCAGAAGAAATGGAGTAGCCATCATGGTCAACAAAAGTCTGAAATGCAGTACTTGGATGCAATCTCAAAAATGACAGAATGATCTCTGTTCGTTTCCAAGGCAAACCATTCAATATCACGGTAATCCAAGTCTATGCCCCAACCAGTAACACTGAAGAAGCTGAAGTTGAACGGTTCTATGAAGACCTACAAGACCTTTTAGAACTAACACCCTAAAACGTTGTCCTTTTAATTATAGGTAACTGGAATGCAAAAGTAGTAAGTCAAGAAACACCTGGAGTAACAGGCAAATTTGGCCTTGGAATGCAGAATGAAGCAGGGCAAAGACTAATAGAGTTTTGCCAAGAAAATGCACTGGTCATAGCAAGCACCCTCTTCCAACAACACAAGAGAAGACTTTACACATGGACATCACCAGAGGGTCAACACCGAAATCAGATTGATTATATTCTTTGCAGCCAAAGACAGAGAAGCTCTATACAGTCAACAAAAACAAGACCAGGAGCTGACTGTGGCTCAGATCATGAACTCCTTATTTCCAAATTCAGAATTAAATTGAAGAAAGTAGGGAAAACAGCTAGACCACTCAGGTATGACCTAAATCAAATCCCTTATGATTATACAGTGGAGGTGAGAAATGTATTTAAGGGCCTAGATCTGATAGAGTGCCTGATGAACTATGGAATGAGGTTCGTGACATTGTACAGGAGACAGGGATCAAGACCATCCCCATGGAAAAGAAATGCAAAAAAGCAAAATGGCTGTCTGNGTAGGCCTTGTAATTCTGACTTGTCTTTTCCTCTCCTTGGCTGAGTTGACTGAAAAGGAATATTAAGGTGCTTATTGTTCTTGAGAGGAACATGAGAAGGCACAAAGCCTTCTGCAGCATTGCTCTGAAAATAATTCATAAAGTTAATCATTTACATTGTTCAAGGACTTACAAAAAAGTGTTCCAGGATGAGCACATAGGCCGCAGCTTGAGGCCATGGGAGAGATTGATATCTGAAGCCTATTTGCGAGGAGAATGTTTATGGCAAAGGAGTTTACTGAATTTAGGGCTTAGAAATAGTTAAAATAGTTAGAAGTTAAAGATTTAAGGAATGTTGTAAAGTTAGCATATTTTACTATAGCTTATAGAAGTTAAGGATTTTTAGAGACACTATAGCTAGAAGCCTTTCTAAGAAACAGTGAGCTCAGGATGTTAGGGACAAACAGGACTTAGGAAGATAAGTAGTAAACAGGAATCTAGCATGAGTTACAATGTAATCTCAAGTTAACTATAGGACACATTAGAGGAGGTAGATAATAGATGATAAGGTTGATTCCGAGAGAATCACTGAAGCAGGAACTCTGTTTGAGGAGAAACAATGATTTATGGAGATAATAAATCTGGGAGAGAGGGAACTGAAAATGTCAAACCTCTGGCCTAATGTTTTTGTAAAAGTATAAAAACGAATCTTAAACTTGGAATAAACAAGCAGTCCATAGAAAAATGAGAGGCTGTCTCATTCGCCAACACCGTTCATCTCTTCATGTTGAATCCCTGGCTGCTGGAGCTGGACTCTGGCAGACTACCACCTTAATAAAGTGAAGTGAAGTGGCTCAGTTGTGTTTGACTCTTTGTGACCCCATAGACAGTAGCTTACCAGGCTCTGCCGTCACGGGATTTTCCAGACAAGAATACTAGAGCGGGCTGCCATTTCTTTTTCCAGGGGATCTTCCCAACCTAGGGATCGAACCCAGGTCTCCTGCATTGCAGACTGATGATTTACCGATTGAGCCACCAGGGAAGCCCTCAATAAGTATGTTAAAAAGAAATCTGCTATTGGAGGGGGAAATGGCAACTCACTGCAGTATTCTTGCCTGGAAAATCCCGTGGAGAGGAGCCTTCTGGGCTACAGTTCATGGCATCACACAAGAGTTGGATATGACTGAGCATGCATGACTGAACACAGATTGTGGGATCTTAGTTCCACAAACTCTGTCCCACAGCTGTGAAAGCACCAAGTTCTAACCACTAGACTGCCAAGGAATTCTTGTCACATCTTAAAGTGTCAGTTACCTGGGTGTAAACTTTGTCGAAGCACTTCATTTTATGTGTACTTGAAAGATGCAAGAGACTGGATTGTAAATATTCACATCACAAAAAAGAAATGAGAATTATGTGATGGGATGGAGGTGCTAGTTAATGCTCTGGTGGGAATCATTTTGCCATATATAACTGTATCCAATCAATGTGCTGCACACCCTAAACTCACAGTGTTATATGTCAATTATATCTCAATAAAGCTGGAGAAAAAAATAATTCAAAAAAGAAAGAAACCTGTATTACTTCTTTGGAATCCATCAAAAGCCAAGGGGGACAGGCTCCAGTGCTGCAAGTTCAAGTGCAATGCATGAGTCGGACATGACTGAGCGACTGAACTGAACTGAACTGAACTGAAAGGAAAGATATAAGCATCTGAATGCAGAGTTCCAAAGAATAGCAAGAAGAGATAAGAAAGCCTTCCTCAGTGATCAGTGCAAAGAAAAAGGAAAACAATAGAATGGGAAAGACTAGGAGTCTCTTCAAGAAAATGAGAGACTGAAGCGATTGAACTGAACTGAAAGATCTCACCAGACCACTCCCATAATTTACATTTTAAGATAACAGAATTTTCCAGAAGGTTTAATCCAGAGACTGTCCTCAGGTAGGATACTGAGAGGGTAACAGGCAGGAAGGCCAGAGGTCTCCAAAAGGAGGAAATAGCTTGCAAGTGTCAGACATTTTTCTCTCTCTTAAGCATCAGGAGGAAACAAACTAGCTGATGTTTTTCCTTCTCTATACAAATTTAAAAGGAGGTTTCTCTTAAAATACTGTGTTGCCATAATGACACCTGGTTTCATCTGAAGTTAACTGTTCTCAAACCTTGAGATAACCAATGCATTTTTCTTATGGAAATGTCTGTCTTAAGCTATGCTATTGTACTATGCATTTACTCCAAACTCTGTCTTCAAGTCAGTTGCCTCATGGCTCAGAACCTATTTGACAAACCAGTACCTTATACTCAGATATTGTTCCCCTAATCTATGTAAACGAAACTATTTGTATGGTAATTTGTCCTTCTACAAGATTCAACTTAATCATTTTATGGCCCAGGATGAATCATTTGGTGCCAAGATTATCNGCTCAGAACCTACTTGATAAACCAGTATGTTATACTCCGATATTGTTCCTCTAATCTATGTAAATGAAGCTATTTGTATGGTGATCTGCCCTTCTTCAAGATTCAAGTTAATCATTTTATGGCCCAAGATGAACCGTTTGGTGCCAAGATTATCACAAAATGCATTTTATGGGTGAGGGGCCTTGTGCCATTCTGAGTTTTAAGACATTGCTTTCTTTCATTAACAGACTGCTAGTGACTATATAACATCCAGCTAAAGACTAGCAGGGGGGCACTCTTTCTGCCCGCTTCTGATGCCTATGTTAGAAGGTTTCTCTATCTCCTTTATACTTTAATAAAACTTTATTACACAAAGCTCTGAGCGATTAAGCCTCGTCTCTGGCCCCGGATTGAATTCTTCTCCTCAGGGGGCCAAGAATCCCGGTGTCGTGATTCAACAACAACTTTTCAATACATTATTACATAATCTTTGTAAAGACCAGACCTATTTTAGTGTATTTTAGTATTTTAAGTATTTTAAAGTATTCCTATTTAATAGTGCATAAATTCAACGGAAAAACACAAAAATAAAGAAACTGTTGAACATTCCACTTGTTTACCTTAAGAGAGATACATTTCTGAAAGAACTCTAATGCTAATAATAATAACAATGATCATAATTTAATCAAGCAATTAAAATTTGGAATAATTTTTCTCATTGCTTTAAAAAATATAATTTCTTAAGATATAATTTTAAAATAATGCAATGTATCCATTTCACATTTGATGACTTTTGACAAGTGGATGTACCCATGGAACCACTACCCAGTTCAAGCACATCTCCACCACTCCAAAATATCCCCTTGAACCCCTTTGCCATCAACCCCCCTGCCACTCCCTGTCCTAGGGGCTCAGTGATCTAGTTCTTGTCACTAGGGATTAGTTTGCCTCATCTAGTAATTCCCATAGGTGGCCCCACAGAGTATGTACTCTTTTCATCACTCAGGGTGATGTTTTAATCCATATTATTGCCATATATCAGAAATTTGTTTCATTTTATTGAAGAGTATCATTCCTTTGAATGATATTATCACAACTATATCTATTAACCTCATGATGGACATTTGAATGGCTTTCAGTTTGGAAACTATTATGAATAAAGCTACTATAAGCAAATCCCTTCTGCGGGAACATATTTTATAAATTCTATGCAAAATTTTTTATTCTTTAATATGAATTTATTTTGCAAATGGATGTTACATTCATAAAGAAAAAAATTATTGACATGTTTAAAAAATTAACTCAAATGTTACCAAAAAATGAAGTACCAGCTTATCTTTGATTGTTTCCTACTGGAACATACTTAATATTAGCCACATGCTGTGCCAGCTGTAGTACTTGATTATCTCATTTAATCTACACAATAGCTTTATGAAGTACTTATTATTTCTTTCACATGACGCTTGCAAAATTGACCTAGCAAACTGGAGTTGACCCAGGGTTAAATGGAAGGTAAGTGGTGTCATCAGGACTAAAAGGAGGCCCCCCAGATGTTGGGCTCATTACATTTGGGCTAAATGTTCTCTGCCGTTCTTGGTTTCCGGTCTACCTTTTGCCCCTGATCTGTGTGCTTGAGGTTGACTCTGGCAACCAGCATTTCCAGGTCTTTCTTGCCCTCAGAATCCAATAGGTGCAGCCAAACAAATGAGATCAAAAGGGAAAAGAGGAGGAAAGTGAATGATAAAGGTTACCTGCCATATCAGCAAATAAAGGCTGATCTAGCCACCAGCCACTACTGTTGGGAGCCGCGTTAGGCATTACTGACTAAATGGAGGTACGATCCCCAGCCCCCTCTTCTCATTCCACAGGCAAGGATCCCGGGATGAAGGAGTAGGCCTTGTAATTCTGACTTGTCTTTTCCTCTCCTTGGCTGAGTTGACTGAAAAGGAATATTAAGGTGCTTATTGTTCTTGAGAGGAACATGAGAAGGCACAAAGCCTTCTGCAGCATTGCTCTGAAAATAATTCATAAAGTTAATCATTTACATTGTTCAAGGACTTACAAAAAAGTGTTCCAGGATGAGCACATAGGCCGCAGCTTGAGGCCATGGGAGAGATTGATATCTGAAGCCTATTTGCGAGGAGAATGTTTATGGCAAAGGAGTTTACTGAATTTAGGGCTTAGAAACAGTTAAAATAGTTAGAAGTTAAAGATTTAAGGAATGTTGTAAAGTTAGCATATTTTACTATAGCTTATAGAAGTTAAGGATTTTTAGAGACACTATAGCTAGAAGCCTTTCTAAGAAACAGTGAGCTCAGGATGTTAGGGACAAACAGGACTTAGGAAGATAAGTAGTAAACAGGAATCTAGCATGAGTTACAATGTAATCTCAAGTTAACTATAGGACACATTAGAGGAGGTAGATAATAGATGATAAGGTTGATTCCGAGAGAATCACTGAAGCAGGAACTCTGTTTGAGGAGAAACAATGATTTATGGAGATAATAAATCTGGGAGAGAGGGAACTGAAAATGTCAAACCTCTGGCCTAATGTTTTTGTAAAAGTATAAAAACGAATCTTAAACTTGGAATAAACAAGCAGTCCATAGAAAAATGAGAGGCTGTCTCATTCGCCAACACCGTTCATCTCTTCATGTTGAATCCCTGGCTGCTGGAGCTGGACTCTGGCAGACTACCACCTTAATAAAGTGAAGTGAAGTGGCTCAGTTGTGTTTGACTCTTTGTGACCCCATAGACAGTAGCTTACCAGGCTCTGCCGTCACGGGATTTTCCAGACAAGAATACTAGAGCGGGCTGCCATTTCTTTTTCCAGGGGATCTTCCCAACCTAGGGATCGAACCCAGGTCTCCTGCATTGCAGACTGATGATTTACCGATTGAGCCACCAGGGAAGCCCTCAATAAGTATGTTAAAAAGAAATCTGCTATTGGAGGGGGAAATGGCAACTCACTGCAGTATTCTTGCCTGGAAAATCCCGTGGAGAGGAGCCTTCTGGGCTACAGTTCATGGCATCACACAAGAGTTGGATATGACTGAGCATGCATGACTGAACACAGATTGTGGGATCTTAGTTCCACAAACTCTGTCCCACAGCTGTGAAAGCACCAAGTTCTAACCACTAGACTGCCAAGGAATTCTTGTCACATCTTAAAGTGTCAGTTACCTGGGTGTAAACTTTGTCGAAGCACTTCATTTTATGTGTACTTGAAAGATGCAAGAGACTGGATTGTAAATATTCACATCACAAAAAAGAAATGAGAATTATGTGATGGGATGGAGGTGCTAGTTAATGCTCTGGTGGGAATCATTTTGCCATATATAACTGTATCCAATCAATGTGCTGCACACCCTAAACTCACAGTGTTATATGTCAATTATATCTCAATAAAGCTGGAGAAAAAAATAATTCAAAAAAGAAAGAAACCTGTATTACTTCTTTGGAATCCATCAAAAGCCAAGGGGGACAGGCTCCAGTGCTGCAAGTTCAAGTGCAATGCAGCTGGGGTGGAAGGAGGACTGCCTACTCACTGGTCACCTGCCCAGGGTTGTCTGCTTTGGCTCCAGCAGCTGGTGGGAGCTAGACTGGCCTTCACCAGCGCCAGGAGGACTGGGTCCCTGCAGGCTCCCACTTCATCCTCATGAGGTGTTTCGATGAGGACATCACCAAGGAGTTCTTCTTTTCTGCTAACCTATTACCACTTCTCACCGTGTCTCTTCAAGACCATTGTTGGGTGCTGACTGGACAGGGCTTGAAGGAGATGCTGCCCTTCTCCTCCTGGTCTCTTCTGGCCCGGAGGTTACTGCCCGCGGGATCAGAACCAGGGGGCCGGGAGGGCACCGGCTCTCTGGGAACCAAAAGTGGCCGCGTGCACCCAGGTGCGCCGCTCACTGCGCCTCGCCGGCTCCCGGTGTGCTGAATCCACGCTGCCGGCTGAAGCGGTCCTGCGGCGCCACGCCTGCGTGGGGCCTCTAGACCCAGGGGCCATGCTGAGGTGGCCCGGCCCTGCCCCCGACCCTGGAGGACAGGTCGGGGAGAGGCCAATATTGACCAGCCTGGCCAAGAGAAGTCTCAGCTGTGGCCCAGCCCACACACTGAAGGTTAAAATTCTCAAACCCTCAACTTTTAGCGGAGCTAGATCTCGAGTTGAATCCATCTCCCGACCTTTATGAGGAAAGTTGAGGGAGGAAATCAGACCAAGAAAAAGATTATGTGTATCAAAATGCGCAACTAATCAAAGAAAAACAGGATTTTCTGACAAGTTGGCAGTGTTTTACGAAGGACTGGTGTCAAAGAGAAGTGTGTTTGGTTTGAGCAAACAGAGCACCAGATAAGATGGGAAAACTCCCTTGTCATAGGGGTGGAAGGGGAAAGACTCAGAATTTTACTTGGAGCCCTGGGGCCTTCCCTGATAGTGTTATCCATTGAGGCCATCCACGTTCCTGAATCCGCGGTCCTTAGTGACATTTAGGAACCCACATCTCAGCTGGGGGCTCCTCATCTCCCTCCTTTTTTCTTTCTGAAGACAGAATCCCAAAGGTTTCAGCACTCTGATGTTTGCTTTTCAACTATCAAGCTACCTAAAGCACCTGGGCCTTGCTAATCGAACAAGTAACTGACCAGAAGCAGTTCACTGACTTGCCTGAACTTCAAGCTTGGGAGAAGAGTGGAGGGTGACAAGAGCAGATTGTATGGCTCCTGGGTGAATTCAAAGCTCTGATCATTTCTGAGAGCCAAGGCCACCGACTCCCTGCGTGATGAACAGGGCAACCCAGGTGTGGGTCCACAGCACTGGAGGAGCAGGGTCTACACTGTTGTGCGACAGTCTCCCTCGGGTTCAAACAAAGATAACCCCACTTTCCCCACTCCTGTAGCTTCCCGGAGCTGAAGCATCCTCCGGGCCAACTGCTGCTCTCAGGGGCATAGCAGTGGGACTGGAGACTCTGCGCTGGGTGTGGGATCTGGAAGACAGACTCTGGGTGCTCAAGGGTCCTGGTTTCAGGAGGAAGGGCCTAGAGCAGGGCCTCTTGGGAGCTGCAGTCTCCTCGTCTGACATATCACTGGTGGTTCCAGGTTCATTCTTCAGTTTGAAAGACTGGTGACCAGGAGAAGGTGGGCAGGACCAGAGCTTTACGTGGACATAAATATCATCAAGCAAATATAGGCCTTGCTTCCATAGTGTAGTGGTTATCACGTTCACCTCACACACGAGAGGTCCTGGCTGGAAACAGAATTTCCCTTTTCCTGAGATCTACATTCCCATTCAAGAAATACAAAGCAGGGTGGAAGTTGTGACAGCAGGTGCACTAACATTTTCCTTGGCCCAAGAAACAGGGGGACAGAAAAAGAAAGGAAAAATGGTTGTCTGAGGAGGCCTTATCAGTAGCTGAGAAAAGAAGAGAAGCAAAAGGCAAAAGAGAAAAGGAAAGATAAACCCATTTGAATGCAGAGTTCCAAAGAATAGCAAGGAGAGATATGAAAGACTTCCTCAGTGATAATGCAAAGAAATAGAGCAAAACAATAGAATGGGAAACACTAGAGATCTCCTCAAGAAAATTAGAGATACCAAGGGAACATTTCGTGCAAAGAAATGGTATAGACCTAACAGAAGCAGAAGATATTTTTAAAAGGTGGCAAGAATACACAGAAGACTGTACAAAAAAGATCTTCATGACACAGATAATCACAATGGTGTGATCACTCACCTAGAGCCAGACATTCTAAAGTTCGAGGTCAAGTGGACCTTGGGAAGCATCACTACAGACAAAGCTAATGGAGATGATGGAGTTCCAGCTGAGCTATTTCAAATCCTAAAAGATGATGCTGTTAAAGTGCTGGACTCATATGACAGTAAATTTGGAAAACTCAGCAGTGGCCACAGGAAAAGGTCACTTTTCATTCCAATCCTGAAGAAAGATAATACCAAAGAATGTTCAAACTACTAAACTATTGCGCTTATCTCATATTTAGCAAAGTAATGCTCAAAATTCTCCAAGTTAGGCTTCAACACTATGTGAACCAAGTGCATCCATATGTTCAAGCTGGATTCAGAAAAGTCAGAGGAACCGGAGATCAAATTGCCAACGTCTTTTGAATCATAGAAAAAGCAAGTAAATTCCAGAAAAACATCTACTTCTGCTTTATTGACTATGCTAAAGCCTTTGACTGTGTGGATCACAACAAATTGTGGGAAATTCTTTAAGAGATGGGAATACCAGACCACCTTACCCATCTCTTGAGAATTCTGTATGCAGGTCAAGAAGCAGCAGTTAGAACATGACATGAAACAATGGACTGGTTCCAAATTGGAAAATGAGTATGNGAGGAAGTAAAGAACCTCTTGACGAAAGTGAAAGAGGAGAGTGGAAAAGCTGGCTTAATACTCAACATTCAAAAAACAAAGATCATGGCATCTAGTCCCATCACTTCATGGCAAATAGATGGGGAAACAATGGAAACAGTGAGAGACTTTATTTTCTTGGGCTCCAAAATCACTGTAGATGGTGACTGCAGCCATTAAATTAAAAGACACTTGCTCCTTGGAAGAAAAGCTATGACCAGCCTAGATAGCATGTTAAAAAACAGAGACGTTACTTTGCCAACAAAGGTCCGTCTAACCAAAGCTATGGTTTTTCCAGTAATAATGTGTGGGTGTGAGAGTTGGACTATAAAGAAAACTGAGCACCAAAGAATTAATTGATGCTTTTAACTGTGGTGTTGGAGAAGACTCTTGAGAGTCCCTTGGACATCCAGAAGATCAAAGCAGTCAAACATAGAGGATATCAGTCCTGAATATTCATTGGAAGAACTGATGCTGAAGTTGAAGCTCCAATACTTTGGCTACCTGATGTGAAGAGCTGACTCTTTGGAAAAGACCCTGATGCTGGGAAAGCTTGAGAGCCGAAGGATAAGGGGATGACAGAGGATGAGATGGTTGGATGGCATTACTGATTCCAGGGACATGAGTTTGAGCAAACTCAGGAACTAGTGATGGACAGGGAAGCCTGGAGTGCTGCAGTCCATGGAGTCGCAAAGTCAGACAGGGCTGAGCAACTGAACTGAAGAAATTTGGGAGGAGTTCCTTACCACTTGAAAGCCCAATGGGCCCCACAACCAGCCCTCCTCCTTTCTCTGCTCTGAGTCACCTTGCAGAACAAGCCACAGTCTGAATCCAAGGAGGGGACAAGACAAGGCTGACTGCAGGATACTTTTACCTCCTGATATCCCTTCACCTTTTCATCTGGGCCCTACATTGTCTTTACTGGTGATATCTATTATCTTTCTGAAAACCAAGAATTTCATCCCTTGTGAAGAAACTTAGCTTTGCATCAGCCTGGCCCACTCTGCTCTGAGTCACCTTGCAGAACAAGCCACAGTCTGAATCCAAGGAGGGGACAAGACAAGGCTGACTGCAGGATACTTTTACCTCCTGATATCCCTTCACCTTTTCATCTGGGCCCTACATTGTCTTTACTGGTGATATCTATTATCTTTCTGAAAACCAAGAATTTCATCCCTTGTGAAGAAACTTAGCTTTGCATCAGCCTGGCCCACATGTGGGACAAACAGATTTGAGGTCAGAAAACAAAAGGGAACGAATTCAACTCTCCCCCAGGGCTTGAGCCAAAGACCCAAAGGTGAAGAGGGTCAGGCTCTGCAGATTCAGCTGGTCTGGAGGGCACAGGACAAGGCTGACTGCAGGATACTTTTATCTCCTGATATCCCTTCACCTTTTCATCTGGGCCCTACATCATCTTTACTGGTGACATCTATTATCTCTCTGAAAACCAAGAATTTCATCCCTTGTGAAGAAACTTAGCTTTCCATCAGCCTGGCCCACCTGTGGGACAAACAGATTTGAGATCAGAGAACAAGAGGGAACGAATTCAACTCTCCCCCAGGGCTCGAGCCAAAGACCCAAAGGTGAAGAGGGTCAGGCTCTGCAGATTCGCTGGTCACCGAGGAAAAGCGGCTGGTCCTCCTGCCATTATCAGGGGAGGCACCGGAGTCAGGACAGAGTTCAGGGAGTAGACACGCTCTTCACCGGCTGAGAACCAAGTGGCCCCTGCTTCACAAGGAAATAGGTTCGGTAAGAGAGCGTGACCTCTCACCACACCTGGATTGCAGGTCTTCCCCCACGACCTGCGCGGCGCTTACTTTGACCGGCCTAGGATGAGGCTGAAGCTCTGATCGAGGTGTGAGGCAGCCGGTGCTGCGCTTTGTCTTGGGCTGCGTCTCTCTTCTGGGCATTTCTTCGGGGGCAGGGGATGGATCCCTCCCTTCAGCGCGCTCCAATCGCCGACTCTGGATCCCCGCCCCTTCCCCTGGTGCTGCAGGGCGCTGTGAGTCTGTGGTCCCTCGGGCGCCCGTTGTGCCCCCTGATCGAGAGAGGACCACCGCATCCTCGTCCGGTCCAAGTGGGACGGCAGCACGCCGGACGCGACAGAACAACGAACCCGCTCCTCTGTCTGGACGTGGGAGGTGAAAACTAGGACCTGCAGGGGAGGAAAGCAAGGGGAAATCTCATGAAACGTCCTGATCTAAAGCTATTTTCAACACCGCCTCTTTGGGGACTCAGACCTCCAGACCACACTCGGAATCCACGCGGAATCAGCCGGAGCCCCGCGGTCCTCGGGGCCGGTGTGCACCCTGGGTGTGCCTTCCTGGGGTTTGAGCCCCTGAACCTCAGACAGGAAGGAAACGCAGTGACTGCCGCACTAAGAAAAGGAGAAAAGCCACTGCTGGAGAAAACGGCACATGCAGCCCTAAACTTGAGAAACTTTATTTTTAAAGGAAACCAGAGACAGACAGACACACAGACAACATTGCATTAAAGTCTTTGAGTGAAAAGAAACTCTGCCTGCTGTGAGGTGAACAAGAAAACTCTTCAAGACACATGCTTTCTGAGAAAACCGCCTTTACCTCTCTGTTAAAATTCACTTTCCTTGAAATGTTGAACTGGAAAATTATAATAAGGCAAACAAAGACGTTTCAGACATTGTAAAATGTAAAGCAAAGCTGTCCTTCAAGAATAATCTCAAGTTTGATGAGAAAGGAATGAAGATCATCAGATTTGCGTGGACCGCCCCTGGCTCCTCCACGGCTTTATGCGGGGCCACGGCGGCAAACGAATTCAACAAATGACCTGAGCCTCAGCCTTTGCTGCACTTCCTGCTAAACGTGAAAATGTGATGCAAGTCTTGTATTATCTCAGTGGTTCCTGAGGAACCCCTGCCCCTAGCCCCTCCCAGTGCCGGATGGCGCCGTAGAAGAGGTGCTGTGAAAGGGCCGTGAGAGAGCGCACGGGTCAGGCACATCGGAGCAGAGGGGAGAGCAGGTCAGAGGAGAGGGCGTGTCATTCGTTTCACGAGTGGAATTTAAAGCATCGAGCTCGCTGCCCGCTGGCGCCATGAAAAGGGACTCTAAAGCGCTCATTCGCATCCTGGAAGGGCTGCGTCGACCTTGCAGGACGTCGGGCCGCCTGGGGATCAGACTCACCTAACTCCCCTGGCTGCTAGGGCTCCTGAAAACTGAGGACTCAGCGAGGGCGACCTCTGCGCTTGGGCGCATAGCTGGCACACACGGACCTCGCTCCTGGAGAGGCGTGGAACCCTAAATCAGCCTCTTTCAGGAACTGCAGATCCTTACTTGATGGATTGCCTGTGTTTCCAGAGTCCTCTTCCTTTGAAATTTGAAGGTCAGGTGTGTTCAAACATGCAATTCTTGAATATGTCACTAAACACAAGTGGTCGTGTGGTTTCCGTAGTGTAGTGGTTATCACGTTCGCCTAACACGCGAAAGGTCCCCGGTTCGAAACCGGGCGGAAACAACTCTACTTTCTTGCAAGCTTTTACATTCATATTTTAAACATAAAATGAAGGCCTGCTGCCTGGAGTGAGGCTTGGAACTTCAGCTTCACTGTCAGTCCTTCCAGTGAATATTCAGGGTTGATTTCCTTTCCTGACTGGTTTCATCTCTCCTTGACCTGCATACAGGTTTTTCAGAGGCAGGTAAGGTGGTCTGGTATTCCCATCTATTGAAGAATTTTCCACAATTTGTTGTGATCCAAACAAAGGCTTTAGCGGAGTCAATGAAGCAGAAATAGATGTCTTTCTGGAATTCTTTTGTGTTTTCTATGATTCAATGAATGAAAAACGGAGGAAAAGAATAGAACAAAATTATTCGGAAAAATATATGGAAAAAGTTAAATAGAGACTACTACTAACAGTGGAAGAAACTTCATTTGTAAAAGGAGTTTACAGGATGATAATGATGAGCCTACTCTTTCATGAATTCTAGAATTCCTAGTCAACCTATTTTTCTGCAGAGATCCTCTCTGCGGATCAGGTACTGTCTGGTCGTACGTCCTTCCGTGTGTGTGTGTCAGTGGAGTAGGGTAGTAGTGGAGCTTGGGAGAGGATGCCCAGACTAGAAGCAATCGTACATCATTTACATTTTAAAATAGTGAAACAAGTCCCTGGGTGGGCTCTAACCACCAGCCTTTCGGTTAACAGCCAAGCACGCTAACCGATTGTACCACAGAGACCTGAGAAAAGTTTATTCCTCCCTCGCACCGAAAGTAAGCATACTTAGGGACCTAGGCAGAGCCACCTGTGTTTCGCAGCATGCAGTTTCCGCCTAATAGCATGTCCCGTAGCACGGCGTTTCTCCAGACAACTGGAGAGATGGAGTCCACTCAGCCTTTTCGTTCCCGTCGGGAAGCCGAGATGTTCCTAGGGCAGAAGGTCACCTGAGCGCCCCCGCCGCGCATTGCGTCCAAGAGACGCCCCGAACTTGAGCCGAGGGGCCCCCGAAGGAAGCTGCTGGCTCTTGGTGCTTGCTATTCCTTCATCCGACCATTTGTGCTTCTGGGCAGCGGTTTAGTGCGTGTGGTCCGTGTGGCTGCAGCTAGAAAGAGATCAGTTTGTCGTGATCCACACAGTTAAAGGCTTTACCCGTCTTTGGACTTCGGGAAAAGAAAGGTGTGAGGCCGGCGAAAACATCCGAGGAAGGACAAGAGCCGGAGAGAATAGAGAATGAGCCAGAAGAGAGAAAGGGACTGGAAGGGAGAGGAGCCGGCTGGTATAGCGGTGGGAGCCATCGCTGGGTTGGGGCATCGCAGCGGCTCACTCCAGAGCCGCGCCCACCCTTCACTGAGTGTCCAGGAATCTGGTTCACCGGATTGCAAAGCTGCTGGCCTGGCATTTGTTCTGGCATTTTTCTTTGCCTGTTCCATAAGGAAGGGCGAGGTGGGTGGTGTGGGTTTGCAGGTGAATGCAAGCCCTATGGGCTACCTTAGAGATGACTGGTGGGCAAGGAAACACACAAATTCACTTTCCCCTTTGCAGGCTGGTCTTCAGGGTCTGGGTGGGAAACTGGAAAATCTGAGTGCCAAGATCAATATTTATTTAGAGATAAGGAGATCAATAGCCAAGCAGTCAGTGAAAGTGGTTATGTTGATGGGGGAGTGGGAGTGGGAACCTGACTGGGGCCAGTGGAGTACTCTTTGGGATATATGTAATTTGGTATCATTCACATGTGTGTGTGTGTGTGTGTGTGTGTGTGTGTGTGTGTGTATACACACATATATACATAGTAAGGTGTATTGCTTATATTTTAACTTTAATTTTTTTCATAGTCATAAATAAATATATATCATATAAAATTCTGGGTCTTGTGTCATGTGTAAGAAGGTTTTCCACTGTAAAACCTTAATTTTTTTTTAATTGGGGGATTTTTGAAGCAAGGAATTGGACTACTGTTCTTTTGATGAGCTGATCAGATGAACTAGTAAACTGGCAGATCCCACTAGCCCAGGAGGCTACCACTGTCACTGTAAGGTATCGGTAACTTAAAACCACACCCAGACTTTATGCAGTGCAGTGCCAAAATGCAAGATCTTACACTCAATGATGACATGCAAAGTGCCATGTGCCCAGGCATGGTCTACAAGTTTTACATGGGCGTACTCACTTTATCGTTTCAACAAGCTTCTGTCATATCATCATCCTCATTTCACATAATGGAAACCTGAGATATGGAAGGTTAAGTAACTTGTCTAGTCACTCAATCAGTGAGTGGGAATCTGAAACCAGCATTTTGAACTGGAAGCCCGCCTGGCTCCACAGGATATGGTGCCCATCAAAGAGGATCACAAATAGTAAAAATGTTTGGCAAGAAATTTAAGAATGTATATTTCTTTGACAAAACACCAAGGAGGAGTCATGTAACACAAATAAAACTGCAGTATCCTCATGACCCACTTGCCTGGCAAACACCTTTCTTATTCCAAGAGCTGCTCCCCTTGAATCCCCAAAATACACCTTCTGCAAGAACTAGATTTTTCCTCCTTTTATCCTTTCCTCTCACCTTTCTAATACCTCTTCCATAGCTCTTCTGTTCTTTCACTTCCAGGTCATTAATTTTTTTAATTAAAAATATTAAATATATCTAAAGAAGAAAATAAGCAGTCATCCATAGTCCCACTTCCTGGAAGGAACTACTGTTATCATCTTTGCATGTTTTCCTTCAAATCTATTTTTAAATTATTCTAAGTTGAAGCAAAAGGTGCATGGGTTCATGCTAAGTCATTTCAGTCCTGTCTGACTCTTTCGGACCCTAATGACTGTAGCCTGCCAGGCTCCTCTGACCATGAGAGGATTCCAGGCAAGAATATGGAGTGGGTAGCTATGCCCTCCTCCAGGGAATCTATCCTTCTCCAAGGATAGACCCCACATCCCTTGTTCTCTTGCATTGGCAGGTGGGTTCTTTACCATTAGTATCACCTGGGAAGCCCCTAAACTATATAGGTTTATTTTTTAAATTTCAGATAATGCACAAAATACAAATATGTAAAATTTTGAAACATCTTAAATTCAAAAGTAACTTCTGTTAATGTAGGTAAATGCTGATGGAGTCATTTAGGTATATCAACAGAGAGAAGAATATATATAAATATGCTTTTATATGACTGAGCTCTTATAGGTTCTATTCCTATTTTAAAGTACTTCAGTTTAATGAGTTGAGTTCAGTTGCTCAGTCGTGTCCGACTCTTTGTGACCCCATGAAT
>SJYX01024628.1:240658-252361 GCA_006410675.1 Oreotragus oreotragus
CCCCAATCCCTCCCAGCATCAGAGTCTTTTCCAATGAGTCAACTCTTCGCATGAGGTGGCCAAAGTACTGGAGTTTCAGTTTTAGCATCATTCCTTCCAAAGAAATCCCAGGGTTAATCTCCTTCAGAATGGACTGGTTGGATCTCCTTGCAGTCCAAGGGACTCTCAAGAGTCTTCTCCAACACCACAGTTCAAAAGCATCGATTCTTCGGTGCTCAGCTTTCTTCACAGTCCAACTTTCACATCCATACATGACCACAGGAAAAACCATAGCCTTGATTAGATGGACCTTAGTCGGCAAAGTAATGTCTCTGCTTTTGAATATACTATCTAGGTTGGTCATAACTTAAATTCCTGGCTGATTATTGACATCGCAGCCCCTCCACCTCACCATTTAGTCACAGGGACAACTTTTCTAATTAAACAGAAAAGTTCCATGAGATTTGAACTCGGATAGCTGGATCCAGGGTCCTCACCATTACATCATGGAACCTCTTTGGCAGCTACCTTCTCTTCACTGCCAGGGAAAGGGTATCTGCTTCTTCAGCCTCCATATGTCCCATTCCTACTCCCAAGACTTAAACACAGTTGACCCGCGTAGGTGCACATCCCTTTTGCTTTCTTTCTGCTCCTCTCCTTTGATAGGCTCAGTTCACTCTCACCTCAGAAAATGAGGTAAAATTCACTTTGGGTTTTGTGCCAGAGAAGAGTTCCCTAACTTTCCATTATCAACCACATATTCTGCCCTGGTTAAGGAGAATGTCCCATCTTGAGGTAAAATTTCTGCAAATAAGACTGTTATCTGCCTTTTTCTTGCCTTCACCCTTTTCTCTGCCTTCACCCTTTTCTCATTGCTCCAAAAGGGCAGATGGTTGTCAGGGCAGGAGGCGGGATTTCCTGGGTCCCTTAGTTTTCCCAAAGTACAGATTACACTCCAAAGCCACTGCCACCACCTCTTATCTGTAACATGGACAGTGTGTCAGCAGTGAAGTGGGAATGGAGGCAGGAGAACTCTCCTTTTCTTCATAATTTGGGAGGGGTAAGGTTTTCTCACAACAAGTGTGTATTTGTTAGATTTACAATATAAGTAAAAATAACCATTTACATCAAACACTCAGACAAAGCAGCTATACTCACCTAGAAGTGAAATGAACCTCGCTCAGTCTTTGTCCTACTTTGTGACCCCATGGACTGGAGCATGCCAGGTTCCTCTGTCCAGGAGATTCTCCAGGCAAGAATACTGGAGTTGGTGGCCATTCCCTTCTCCAGGGGATCTTCCCAACCCAGGGATTTAACCTGAGTCTCTTGCACTGCAGGCAGATTCTTTACTTGCTGAGCCACAAGGGAAGATCCAAACTCACCTGGGGTGACTCAAAATCAACCACATGTCAAGGAGGACATGAGGCACGGCTCTGACGCTTAAGCAGTCACAGACTATTTGGTCAGGTCGGTCAAGTCCATTTCTTAACATATCAAATCTAGAAATTGCAGTTTTAAAAAAGGCATACAAATATCAAGGTACCCAAGAGCACTGATTGCTGAATCATAGAGGATGCACAGTCAAGTTGTCTGACAGTACAGACAGTACTTATGTACCCAAAATACCACCACATTAAATATTTGCATTTATAATAGGTATAAATCCTATCAGGGCTCAGAATAATAATCTTTACTTCTTCATTGTATCCTAAAAGTGTTTCTTCCCTAAGCCAATATACATAACAGAAAAAATAGCACCAGTTTTTGGCCGGCCAAAAACACAGAAAGATGGGTAGTATTGCCTGGAGATGTATTTTGTTCCAAAAGAATGGACAGAGAGGTTGACTCGAGGAGGAAGGAGGCAAAGGGGAGGCTCTTATTATGAGGAGGAAGTTCATGCTCTAGGGTGAGAATATGAATCTTCTTTTTGGAAAATCAAGCTGTGGAGTGGTAACAAACACAAAGTCAAGGTTTATGAGTTCAATGATGTGAAATGGACTCTGACTCATAAAGGAAGAAAATAAATCCATAGAAAGGATGTTGAGAGATCACAGAATGGCCAGGAAACATGGAGAACCGGACTCTCACAAGGGGCAAGGACAGAATCAGGTGAGGTTAGAACTGGGATGGGTGGAGATGTGTGTTCTTCCCATTTCCTCCAGCCTGCATATCGGTCCTGATCTGCAAGCAGAGAACTGGCAATGAAGGGTGGTCCAGCTACATTGGAGCAAACTGCAAGAGCAATCATGGGAGCCTTTGTCTTGATTCTGTTTACAGAAATTTCTAGAAGTATCAAGTTAATTCAAGGTGAAATAAATAAGGATAGAGTTTGTCAAAAGATTCTGAGAATAGTGACAACAATATGATTTCACAGCTGATAACATGATTCATCCAGTAGTTTCTAAACCCAAGCACATCTGACAACAAATGCTTACATTCCTCCCATTTTAAAGCAGAAAGAAGGGAGGCACAAGAAATTTTCTTTATTTGTCTAAGGCCACATAAGGACAGAACTATTTTTACAACCCAGAATTTGTGCACAGATAGTTGGGTCTCTCTTCTCAGAAGTGGGTGTATCAAGATTTCTCAGTTGTAGGGATGGGAAGAAGACCAAGAAGAGGAGAGAAGGCAAGAGAGGGAGGGGGGAAGGGTCAGTTCAGTTCAGTCGCTCAGTCGTGTCCGACTCTTTGCGACCCGTAGCACGCCAAGCCTCCCTGTTCATCACCATCTCCCGGAGGTCACACAGACTCACGTCCATCGAGTCCATGATGCCATCCAGCCATCTCATCCTCGGTCATCCCCTTCTCCTCCTGCCCCCAATCCGTCCCAGCATCAGAGTCTTCTCCAATGAGTCAACTCTTCTCATGAGGTGGCCAAAGTACTGGAATTTCAGTGGAAGGTTAGAAGCACAAATTCTTCAGGGGCGACCCCTGAGCTTGGGTGCAGAGCTAAGGGTCTGAGGCCTCTGCGTTGGGTGCGGGACCCCAAATGCAGCCTGTGGGGGCCCCAGTGTCCTCTTGAGTCAACTCTTCTCATGAGGTGGCCAAAGTACTGGAATTTCAGTGGAAGGTTAGAAGCACAAATTCTTCAGGGGCGACCCCTGAGCTTGGGTGCAGAGCTAAGGGTCTGAGGCCTCTGCGTTGGGTGCGGGACCCCAAATGCAGCCTGTGGGGGCCCCAGTGTCCTCACTTGAGGGGAGATGAGGAACCCTAAAGCAGGGCCCTCGGGAACTGGCGTCTCCGCGTCTGAGCGAGCTTGGGGCTTCAAGGTTCCTGTTTGAGTGTTAAAATTAGGTGGTCTAGATGCTGGTGGCAGCATTCGAGATTTCATGAATACAGTGTTAAGTACTGGAGGGTGTCCCGTTTCCGTAATGTAGTGGTTATCACGTTCGCCTCACACACTAAAGGTCCTCGATTCGAAATCGGGCGGAAACAGGTTGCTCTCCCCTATCACCCCACCGCGGACATTTGCATTCTCATTGGCAAAGGCAAAAGTCACGGATTGAGGCAGCGGACTCAGCTGTAGGCCGCTGAGGTATTTCCTTTCCTGCTTTCTGATGATTCATCTTTCACATCTTATATATTTCTCCTGAAGAAGCTAAATAATCTTTTCTCTATAGTTCTTTGGTGGTCCGGTGGCTAGGATGCGGCGCTTTCACCGCCGCGAACAGAGTTCGATTCCCGGTTCGGGAAAACTTTTTTCCAGCGTCTGCACTCACAGAAGTCATTCTCTTCCTGCCCAGATCGAAACTGTATTTTGCTTAGAGGTCCAGTACAGAACATTTCTGCACAGAGTTTCTAAAGGCCACTGAGTCCGGGCCTCAGGGTCCTGGACCTCAGGCTGGCTGTTGGAGCTGAGATGCCATGAACAGCCTGGGCTGGCCACCTCTGGCCTCCACTCTTTTCTCCTGTCATGGTAAACCCAGAGACTTAACTTACAGAGTTTCCATTCAAACAGAATGTGGGGCTTCAGTTCCAAAAATTCATTAAAATCCCAAACCAAAAGCTTTTGTAAGATACCAGAAGTTTGCAAGATGGTATATTTTGTACCTACATGGGCAGTTAACATCATATTCTTTCTTTATGTAAGAGTTATGACATCACTTGATAATAACATGCCGACATCTCAGGATTGTTCCTTTACTTTGGTTCAGTTCAGTTCAGTCGCTCAGTCGTGTCCGACTCTGCGACCTCATGAATCGCAGCACGCCAGGCCTCCCTGTTCATCACCATCACCCGGAGGTCACTCAGACTCATGTCCATCGAGTNGATTTCAGAGCCCAAGCACAGAAAATTTATCACTGCTTCCACATTTTCCCCTTCTATTTGCCATGAAGTCACGGGGCTGGGCGCCATGATCTTAGTTTTTTTAATATTGAGTTTTAAGCTGGCTTTTTCACTCTCCTCTTTCACTCTCATCAAGAGGCTCTTTAGTTCCTCTTTGCTTTCAGCCACTAGAGTGGTGTCATCTGCTTACCTGAGGTTGCCGATATTTCTCCCAGCAATCTTGATTCCAGCTTGTAACTCATCCAGCCTGGCATTTCCCCTGATGTGCTCTGCATATAAGTTAAATAAACAGGGAGACAGTAAACAGCCTAGTTGTACTCCTTTCTCAATTTTGAACCAGTCAGTTGATCCACATAAGGTTCTAATTGTTGCTTCTTGACCCACATACAGATTTCTCAGGAGACAGGTAAGATGGTCTGGTATTCTCATCTCTTTTAGAGTGCTCCACAGTTTGTTATGGTCCACACAGTCAAAGGCTTTAGTGTAGTGAAAGAAACAGAAGTAGATATTTTTTTCTGGAATTCCCTTGCTTTGTCTATGATCTGGCAACTGTTTGCAATTCGATCTCTGCTTCCTCTGCCTTTTCTAAACCCAGTTTGTACATCTGGAATTTCTCGATTCAAGTTGAATGCTGAGGCCTAGCTTGAAGGATTTTGAGCATAACCTTACTAGCATGGGAAGTGAGCACAATTGTCCAGTACTTTGAACGTTCTTTAGCACTGCCCATTGAATGGTAGCACATCACTGAACGACCTGATACATGGGTGACTGATGCTCCTGAAAACACCCAGGGACGAGAAACAGTCTTTGCAGGAAGAATGTCAGATCATTCCAATCATAGTAAAGACTATAAACCCACCGATCCAAGGAGCCAAATGAACAAAATGAATGAGCACATCAGCACGGAAAAAACACATCTGGTCGCATCGTAATTAAAGTGCTCAAAGCCATTGAAAAAGCATACAATCCCCGAGGGACCAGAGGAAAAAGACCAGATACATATAGAAACAAAAGTACACATGTCAGATTTCATCAGAAGCATAGATGTGAGGGACTTCCCAGGTGGTCCAGTGGTTAAGACTTTGCCTTCTCAGTGTGAGTTGGATCCCTGGTTGCAGAGCTAAGACCCAACAGGCCTCATGGCAAATAATAATAATAATAATAAAAACATGAAACAGAAGCCATGTTGTAACAAACTTAATAAAGACTAAAAAGAGAGAGAGGAAGAGAGAGCTGCATGGAAGTTATAAGACAGTGGAGCAGCCTCTTCAAAGGACAGAAGCCAGAAAACTCAAGGTGGAATTCTATTCACTACCCACCTTTAAAGTCCTTCAATACAAAGGTGAATGATGACCATTACAGACATACAAATGCTGAAAGACTTCATCATCAGCAGACCCACTATACAAGGAATGCTAAAGGAATCCTCCAGGAAGAACACCACCAGATGGAACTCTGGATGTACGCACAGGGAGGAAGGAAAAGAGAAATGGTATCTGTATGGGGAAAATAAAAGATTTTTAATATAAATCTCTATAGAGATATGTAACTGATAAAAAAACAGAACAGTGGATTTGTTACATGCTCAGTAAAAGAGAAGCATAAAGAAATACGGTTACTGGTTTCACTGCTTCAGGAAATTCTGGACTCCCAGTGACCTAGCCAACCTCCTGTGCATCAAAGACGCCCCGGACAGGAGGGTAGCAGTAGAGGAGCCCCTTTGCCTTTCCCGGAAAGGTTGCGCAGCGTAGAAAGAACCACACAGCTTCTGAGAGTTTCAAGGAAGGCTTTCCTAAGGTGTGTTTCCGTGAACAGCCAAAGGCACTAATAGATAGCGCGCCACAGAGACACGCTCCAGTAAGGTACGTCTCATCCCCATCGAAGGGGAATGATCCGCTTCCACGACCGGGGGAGCCACACACATTTCCGAGGGCAGAAACGCGCCAGAGACGCCCCGGGGCGGAGCCGAGGGGGCCAGAGGGGAAGTTGGACGCCGGGTGGGCTCCGTACTGGTTCTTTCGGTTCTTTGCTCCGCCTTCACCCGACCCTCTGCACGGCTGGTGTTGCCCTCCCTCGGCTCGGCCGCGGTCTGTGGGGCGGGAGCCGGAACCAGCTAATGGGGAAGCTGGATCCAAAGGGACGACTGCGAAGAGCTGGAAAAGAAGCCGGCGAGGTGGGGACGAGGACCGCCAGACTTCCCAGAAGGAACGTGCCGCATCTGGGGAGATGAGAATTGGTGTCTGGTTTGCTTTTGTTTCCTTTTGTCATAATATATCAGAATTGAGAGAAAGAGCGGGGAAACCGATGATCGAGCATGAAAGAGAGAAAACGAATACCTGCAGTTTCTAAGAACAAAGCAGCGCAACGATCGAAATCATTTTACGTCAAAGGACAGACACTAAAGACCGCTCTCGTCGCTTGGTGTGTGGCGCGCCGTGATCGTATAGTGGTTAGTACTCTGCGTTGTGGCCGCAGCAACCTCGGTTCGAATTCGAGTCACGGCATGACCTCCGTGTTACACGTGGCGTCTGACTTCTTTTTCTTCAACACGGTAATGGTCTACACTGGGTTCTCCGACATGTGACCGCCCATTCTATCTAAGAAGAAAATTATTAAGGTGTATTCACAGAATAAGATGCACAAATCATTAATGAGCAGCTATCTGATGTGAAATAATCACCAAGATCAAGACGTACAAAAAAATTTTTTTTAAGACGTACAAAATTTTTTATCAACCAGGTGTGGAAGATACACTTTGATACATGGATGAAGCCCTTTGACACGTTTTCCGGGTAATGCCTATCCATGCCCTGCTACTTTAAACTATTGAGTTTGTCCTTTCCTCAGTTCACCTGAAAGAATTTAGACATTTTACTATACAGGGATTATCAAGCAGAAATTCTGAAGTCAATTTCACCCTAGTAGGGAAATCGCAGAGGTCAGAACGCCGGGAAGACAGCAACGGATAAGACGTTCCGTTGGAGAAAGCACCTTCAAGATCACCGTATCTCTGCTGCCAGCTAGCTATAAGCATGGGCCCCTCGGGCCACCGTCTTTCACTCAGGGTCGCCCTCCTCCCGTCTCCCACCCTTACCAAATCACTCCCTGCCAAGGAATTCTAGCAAAGATCTCCCAATCCTCCCGCCCCTCCCCACACAGGCAGAGCACACACTCTCACGCACCGGACTCACCGCCTTTCGTCAGCCCTGCCGGAACCACATACACGCACAGCCACTGTTGCTGCCTCAGTTACCGCTGCCTCTGCAGGCTTCGTCCACACCCTTGGCCCCCATCCACCAGCCCCGCTCCCTCGCTCAAACCTCTTGCCCTACAGTGGACATAACATTTGCCCTAACAGGTCCTCTGAGTGAGCTTCCAAGGGAAAAGGGAAGCCGTGCCCGCCCACTGCCTGGTAGAGACCACCGGGATTCCAAACAACAGCAGCTGGAGAGTCAGGGCGTTTCCCTGGATCACCATCATATTGATATTCTGATGTTGATTTTTTCATGAACCATCTGCTTATGCTGCTGATAACAGTTTTCCCTTTATGGTAGTGAGATGAATTGGCTGTTCAAAGTATTCAGGGAAATGAATGTGAATGAACAGGTTGAAAGAGAATATTTTAAAAACAGGTTCTGCACTTGCTCAACGGAAAGTGGGTGGGGATGGTAAAAGCCTGGGAGGCTGGGCATGTCCACTATTGCTGGGCCAGTCATTGAATCTAAACCTGCCGACACTGGGAATACCCTGAGCCTGGGTCTCTGTCTCTGAGAGACACCTAGGAAAATCCATCTACACCTCAGCGACGGACCACAGCACCTGGTTCTCTTTTCCTGTGAAGCCTAAGCCAGCGATCACAGAGGTAATATTTTAATGACCAGAAGCTAAAAGAAAATACTCTTGACATATTTACTCATTCGGGAAATAAACGTCATACTTATAAGGAGATGTCATCACACAGCCTCCAGCATGACTGCTTTTTAAAAAGTTCGTACACTCAATGCCGACAAATGTGGAGCAATTGCACCTGTAGTAGTCAGTTCAAAATCCTTCTAGAAGACTGTTGGCAGTTTCTAATAAAGTGAATCTTGTACCTACATCATTCGCCAGCAATTGTAGTACTTCTGTGGATGCACAATATACAAAAAAATGGTACGGAATATTCAGCAAGAACACCAGTGAACACCAAGAAGCCCCAACAAAATTACCCCAATGATACCAAAAGTAATGAAATAGGCATAACACTATGAGTATGTTTAATGAACAAAATGTGGCATGAAAGCAAAGTCAGTTCCCAAAATGTAGCTTCCTTCATTTGAATTTCAAGAGCAGGCAGCAGTACACCATTGTGGTGGACCTCAGAATGGTAATAAAATACGCGATCTAGTGTAGGAATTGCCTAGAAAGTGGCTCAAGTGACATTTCAAGCGTGGGGGAAATTTTCTACACCTTGATCTGGGTGCCGATTACGTGTGCAAAAATTCAACAGACTGTGCCTATAGTTCAATGATTTACTGTTTCTGTAAAAATCAGTGGATGGTGGATGGAAAGGAGCTGGTCTAGACCATGATGACTAGTTTGCGTTTTATTGTAAACCTCTTAAATACGCCTTCTCCTTTAGTGTAAGAAAAACCTCACCGATATTAGAACTATCTTTACCAGAAAACAACAACAACAATGACCGTGTTATTTCGTTAGTGTAAACTATAGACAAGGCTCCGTGGAGGGCAGTCTTTAAACTTTGGGGATGTGTCCTGCTCACCACTGAGACAAGCAGTTGTTCTAGGGTTTGCGCTGACTGGCAGGTGTGTGCGCTGTGGGGTTTCCTCCTCTTCTTGCTGCATTTTGCTCCCGGGCCACTGGCAAATTCTGCTCTCCCACCACTGCTAGGGGGCATAGCTGGTGCTGGAATTAAAAGTAAAGGGACAGAATATTACTCAACCAAAAAATAAATAAAAAAGAATGAAGAAATGCCAATTACAGCAACATGAATGGACCGAGGGATTGTCATCCTAGTGAAGTAAGCCAGGCAGAAAAAGACAAATATCATATGACATCGCTTATATGAGAAATCTAAAAAAAAAACCTAAAAGTGATACAAGTGAACATATGTACAAAATGGAAATAAACCCACCGACATAGAAAGCAACATTATGGTTACTAAAGGGGAAAGGGGAGGGATGAATTAGAAGTGTAGGATTAACATATACACAGTATTGCTATGCAGAAAACAGATAACCAAAAGCACCTAGGGTATAGCCAGGGACCTATACTCAATATTTTGTAATAATCTGTAAGGAAAAATAATCTGAACCAAAACTAGATGTATATGTGTGTATAACTGAATCACTTTGTCGTACACCTGAAACAAACACAACATTGAAAATCAGCTATAAGTCAAACGAAAAAAAAGAAAAAAGGCAAATGGCAAGACAGGCTATAGACACTACCTTGCCTTAGCCTGGATCAGAACCAAGGTTGCTGCTGCCACAATGCAGCACTTACACTCTACGGTTACAGTACACAACGTGGCATAAGGTAACTGTCCCACGTAAATATACTCACACGGTTTTTGCTGTTTTATCTGTGGACACCAACAGAAGTCTGAGCTTATCTCTCTTTCATGCTCTTCTCTGATTCTCCCTCCGAGTTTTGCCAAGAGAATGCGCGGGTCATAAACACTCTCTTCAAACAACACAAGAGACGCCTCTATACATGGACATCACTAGATGGTCAATACCAAAATCACACTGGTTCTATTCTTTGCAGCCCGAAGATGGAGAAGCTCGATTGCCAAAGTCAGACTTCAATTGAAGAAAGTAGGGAAAACCACTAGGCCATTCAAGTATGACCTAAGTCAAATCCCTTATGACTGATTATACAGTGGAAGTGACAGATTCAAGGGATTAGATCTGATAGACAGAGTGCCTGGAGAACTATGGATGGAAGTTTGCAACATTGTACAGGAGGCCTTGATCAAAACCATCCCCAAGAAAAAGAAAAGAAAAATGCTCATAATGGTTGTCTGAAGAGGCCTTATGAATAGCTGAGAAAAGAAGAGAAGCAAAAGGCAGAGAAAAGGAAAGATATACCCAATGAATGCAGAGTTCCAGAGAATAGCAAGGAGAGAGAAGAAAGCCTTCCGAAGTGAACAGTGCAAAGAAACAGAGCAAAATAATTAAACTGGGAAAGACTAGAGATCTCTTCAAGAAAATTAGAGATATCAAGGGAACATTTCATGCAAAGATGGGCACAATAAAGGACAGAAACAGAAGCAAGAGATACTAAGAAGAGGTGGCAAGAATACACAGAAGAACTATACAAAAATATCTTCATGACACAGATAACCAGGATGGTGTGATCACTCAGCTAGAGTCAGACATCTTGTAGTGGGAAGTCAACATAGGGACTTGGGAAGCATCACTGCAAACAAAGCTAGTGGAGGTGGTAGAATTCCAGCTGAGTTATTTCAAATCCTAAAAGATGATGCTGTTTAATTGCTGCACTCTTTTGCCAGCAAATTTGGAAAACTCAGCAGTGGCCACAGGACTGGAAAAGGTCAGTTTCATTCCAATCCCAAAGAAAGGCAGTGCCAAAGAACGTTCAAACCACTGCACAGTTGCACTAATTTCTCATGCTAGCAGTGTAATGCTCAAAATTCTCCAAGCTAGGCTTCAACAGTATGTGAACCGAGAAGTTCCAGATGTTCAAGCTGGATTTAGAAAAGGCAGAGGAACCAGACTGTAAATTGCCAACATCTTTTGGATCATAGAAAACCAAGAGAATTTCAGAAAAACATCTATTTCTGCTTCTTTGACTAACACTAAAGGCTTTGACTGTGTGGATCACAACAAACTGTGGAAAATTCTTCAAGAGATGGGAATACCAGACCTCCTTAACTGTCTCCAGAGAAACTTGTATGGAGCTCAAGAAGCAACAGTTAGAACCAGACATGGATCAATGGACTGGTTCGAAACTGGAAAGGAGTACGTCAAGGCTGTATATTGTCACCCTGCCTATTTAACTTGTATGCAGAATGCATCATGCAAAATGCCAGGCTGGATGAAGCACAAGCTGGAATCAAGACTGCAGGGAGAAATATCAAGAACCTCAGACATGCAGATGACACCACCCTTTGGCAAAAAGCAAAGAGGAACTAAAGAGCCTCTTGATGAAGGTGAAAGAGGAGCACGAAAAAGCTGGCTTAACACTCAGCATTCAAAAAACTAAGAGCATGACATGCGGTCCCATCACTTCATGGGAAATAGATGGGGAAGCAATGGAAACAGTGACAGACTTTATTTCCAGGGCTCCAAAATCACTGCAGATGGTGACTGCAGGCATGAAATTAAAAGACACTTGCTCCCTGGAAGAAAGGCTATGACCAACCTAGACAGCATATTAAAAAGCAGAGACATTACTTTGCCAACAAAGGTCC
>SJYX01024628.1:262048-279097 GCA_006410675.1 Oreotragus oreotragus
TTCTGGTCTATGCCTCCTCTCCCATGCTCCACTACTACCCTACGCCTCTGTGTCTTGTACACACACACACACACACACACACACACACACACACAAGGACGTACCTCCAGGTAGTCTCTGATCCTCAGAGAGGATCTCTGGAGGGAAGCAGGTTGACTGGGAATCCTAGAATGCATGAAAGAGCAGGCTCATCGTCACCCTGTAAACGCCTTTTACCAGTGAAGTTTCCTCCATTGCTTGTAGTACTCTCTATCTAACCTTGTCCATATACGTTTCCAATTAATTCGGTTCTATCCGTTTCCTCCTTTTTTTCCTGCATTTCCCCTCCATTGTATCATAGAAAAAGCAAGGGAATTCCAGAAAGACATCTATTTCTGCTTCATTGACTCCACTAAAGCCTCTGACTGTGTGGATCACAACAAAATATGGAAAATTCTTCAAGAGATGGGAATAGCAGACCACCTTACCTGCCTCCTGAAAAACCTGTATGCAGGTCAAGGAGAGATGAAACCAGTCAGGCCTAAAGGAAATCAACTCTGAATCTTCTTTGGGAGGACTGATGGTGAACCTGAAGTTGCAATCCTCACTCCACGCGGCAGACCTCTATTATGTATTTAAAATATGAATCTAAAAGTTTGGAGGAAAGTAAAATTGTTTCCGCCCGGTTTCGAACCGGGGACCTTTCGCGTGTTAGGCGAACGTGATAACCACTACACTACGGAAACCACACGGCCACGCGTGAGACACATTCAAGAATCGCATGTTTGAACACACCTGACCTTCAAATTTTCAAAGGAAGAGGACTCTGGAAACACAGGCAATCCATCAAGTAAGGATCTGCGGTTCCTGAAACGGCCTGATTTAGGGTTCCTCCCCTCTCCCGGGGCGAGGTCCCTGTGTGCCAGCTTTTCGCCCAAGAGCAGAGGTCGCCTCCCCTGTCTCCCCAGTTCTCAGAAGCCTCAGGAGCGGGGGCGGGGGGGTCGGGAGTAAGGTGCGTCTGAACCCCAGGTGGCCCCACGTCCGTCAAGGTGGACACAGCCCTTCCAGAGGCAGATCCAGTGCCTTAGAGTCCCTTTCATGGCGCCAGCGGGGACAGAGCTCGATGCTTCAAATCGCACTCGGGAAACAAAGGACGCGCCCTCCCCTCTGCCCCGCCTGACCCGTGCGCTCCTCTCTCGTAGGCCTTTCACAGCAGCGCTGCTCCGGCGCCGCCTGGCACCGGGGGTTCCTCAGATTCCTGCCTCTGTGGCTGATTCTAGTCCTCCAGTTTCAGTCCAGACTTGCATCACGCTTTCACGTTTAGCAGGAACCGCCGCAGACTGAGGCTCGGGTCATTTGTTGGATTCCTTTGCCTACCAGGCCCAGCAGAAAGCCGCAGAGGAGCCAGGCGCAGTCCACGCAGATCTGACCGTCTTCATTCCAAACTTGAGATTCTTTTTGAAGGACGGCTTTGCTTTACATTTTACAATGTCTGGAACGCCTCTTGTTTTCCTTTTATAATTTTGCAGCTCAACAGGCCGTGGAGCGCGAATTTAACAAAGAAGTAAAGGCGTTTTTTTTGTTTTTGTTTTTCAGAAAGCAGGTGTCTTGAAGGGTTTTCGTATTTACCTCACAGCAGGCAGAGTTTCTTTTCGCTGAAAGGTTTTAACGCAACGTTGTCTGTGTGTCTGTCTGTCTCTGGTTTACTTTAGCAGTGGAGCTTCTCAATTTGGGGAACGCACGTGCCCTTTCCTCCAGCAGTGGCTTTCCTCCTTTTCTCAGTGGGGCGTTGCCTTCGCGTCTGAGGTTCACGGGCTCAGACCCCGAGGCAGGCGCGGGCCGCGTGCGCACCGGCCCCAGGCCGCAGGGCTCCTCCTGGTTCCGCGTGGACTCCGAGTGCCGTCGAGAGTGCGAGCGCGACAGCACCCTCAAGCGCGCTAGAGGCCTGAGTTCCCCAAGAGGCGGACTTGAAAACAGCTTTAGATCAGGGCGTTTCTCGAGATTCCGCCTTGCTTTCCTCCCCTGCAGGTCCTAGTTTTCACCTCCCAGGTCCAGACAGAGGAGCGGATTCATCGTTTTCTGTCGCGTCCGGCATGCTGACGTCCCACTTGGAAGGGACGAGGGTGAGGTGGTCTCTCCCCGTCAGGGTGGACGCACAGCCGACGTCCGAGAGACCACAGACACGCGGCTCCCTGCAGCGGAAGTGGTAGACACAGGGCCTCAGAGCCGGCGAGTGGAGCGCGCCGAGGGCACGGATCCATCCCCTGTCCCCGAAGGTGTGACAAAGCTCAACGACGGCCGCCCAACCCCTGGATCAGAAGTTCAGCCTCATCCAAGAACTGGACAAGGTAGGCTGCGCAGGTGTCGAGGGAAGACCTGGAATCCAGGTGCGGCGAGAAGGCAAGCTCTCCTTCTGAACCTGTCAACTTGCGAAGCAGGGGCCACTTGGTTCTCAGCCGGTGACGGGCGGGTCCACCTACTCCCTGATCTTGACCTGATTTCGGGGCCTCCCCTGATAGCGAGCGGCTCGAGGACCGGCTGCTTTTCCTCCTGGATCAGCTCAATCCGCAGAGCCCCACCCTCTTCATCATTGTGTCTTTGGCTGGAAACCGCGGTGTAGAATTCGTTCCCGTTTTTCTCTGACTCAAATCAGATTGTCCCGCGGGTGTGCTGGGGTGAGGGAAAGCGAAGTGTCTTCACAAGGGATGAACTTCTTGGTTTTCAGAGAATAATAGGTGTCACAGATGTAGGCGTTACGATGTAGGGCCCAGATGAAAAGGTGAGGGGATATCAGGCGGTAAAAGTATCCTGCAGTCAGCTTTGTCCTGTGCCCTCCTTGGATTCACTGACTGTGGCTCGTTGTACAAGGTGACTCAGAGCAGAGAAAGATGGGCTGGTTGCAGGCCGTATGGAGCTTTCTGGTTGTAAGGAACTGTTCCCCAGTTTCTTCAGTTCAGTAGCGATCCAGGGACTGCAACACACCAGGCTTCCCTGTCTATCACCAAAACCTGGAGTTTGTTCAAATGCATGTGTATTGAGTCGGTGATGCCATCCAACCATCTCATCCTCAGCCACCCACTTCTCTTGCCTTCAATCTTTCCCAGAGTCANGGAACTGTTCCCCAGTTTCTTCAATTCAGTAGCGATCCAGGGACTGCAACACACCAGGCTTCCCTGTCTATCACCAAAACCTGGAGTTTGTTCAAATGCATGTGTATTGAGTCGGTGATGCCATCCAACCATCTCATCCTCAGCCACCCACTTCTCTTGCCTTCAATCTTTCCCAGAGTCAGGGACTTTTATACTGAGTCAGCTCTTCCCACCAGGTGGCCAAAATATTGAAGCTTCAACTTCAGCATTAGTCGTTCTGCTGAGTATTCAGGACTGATTTCCTTTAGGATGGACTGGTTGGATCTCCTTGCAGTCCAAGGGGCTCTCAAGAGGCTTCTCCAACACCAGTTTAAAAGCATCAATTCTTTGGTACTCAGTTTCCTTTATAGTCCAACTCTCACATCCATACATGACTACTAGAAGAACTATAGCTTTGATAAGACCAACCTGTGTTGGCAAAGGAGGATCTCTGCTTTTTAATATGCTGTCTAGGTTGGTCATAGCTTTTCTTCCAAGGAGCAAGCGTCTTTTCATTTCTTGGCTGTGGTCCCCATCTACAGTGATTTTGGAGCCCAAGAAAATAAAGTCTCTCACTGTTTCCATTGTTTCCCCATCTATTTGCCATGAAGTGATGGGATCGGATGCCATGATCTTAGTTTTTTGAATGTTGAATATTAAGCCAGCTTTTTCACTCTCCTCTTTCACTTTCATCAAGAGGCTCTTTACTTCCTCTTTGCTTTCTGCCATAAATGTGGTGTCATCTGCATATATAAGGGTATTGATATTTCTTGCAGAAATATTGATTCCAGCTTGTGCTTCATCCAGGCTGGCATTTCACACGGTGTCCTTTGTACAGAAGCTGAACAAGCAGGGTGACCACACACAGTCTTGACATACTCCTTTCCCAATTTGGAACCAGTCCATTGTTTCATGTCTGATTCTAACTGTTGTTTCTTGACCTGCATACAGATTAAGGCGGTCTGTTGTTTCCATCTCTTGAAGAATTTTCCACAGTTTATTGTGATCTACAGTCAAAGAAAGTCTTTGGCGTACTCAATAAAGCAGAAGTAAATGTTTTTCTGAACCCTCTTGCCTTTACTATGAATCAATGGATGTCAGCAATTTGATCTCTGATTCCTCTGCCTTTTCTGAATCCAGCTTGCACATATGGACGTTCTCAGTTTACATACTGTGAAAGCCTCACAGTGAGAATTTTGACCATTACTTTGCTAACATGTGAGATGAGCGCAATTGTGTAGTAGTTTGAACATTCTTTGGCATTGCCTTTCTTTGAGACTGGAATGAAAACTGACATTTTCCAGTCCTGTGGCTGCTGCTGAGTTTTCCAAGTTTATGGGCATATCGAGTGCAGCATTTTAACAGCCACGCTTCCCTGTCCATCACAAGAGTTTTTTGAATGTTCTTCCCAATGGCCCATGAGTTATAAGTAGTCCAGTCTGTGTGGGGAGATCACTTACATACAATTGCTTGTCCTGTGTGAGCACCAGGCATTGTTCAGGATCTTTTAAAAGCATTCTTTCCTTGGCCTCAGGCACTTTCTTCATAAGGATACCCGTCTCATTACTCTGTTGAGTACTTGAGGGAGACCCTTTCATATCCCAGCATTCTCTCTCTTCCACTCTCTCATCACTGGACCTTTCTTCGTGTTTCTTTTTTATTATTATTAACTTTTATTGGAGTATAGCTGTTTTATGATGTGTTAATTATGATGTTGTGTTAATAGCACAGTAAATCGGCTATACATATACATATATCCCCTCTTTTTAGGATTTCCTTCTCATTTAGGTAACCACAGAGCATCCAGTAATTCCCTATGCTGTACAATAGGTTCTCATTTGTTTTTTTTTTTTATTACTTAAAATATTTTAATTTCTAAAAAAGTTTAAACCATATTAAAATTTAAATAACTGTACAGTACTTGATTGTTATGCCTGCAGTCCGAGTCCCCAAAACTGAGAAAACAAGACATCCACGGCAATGCAAAAGCAAAAAGGGAATTTTATTTCTGACTCGAGTCAGGGCTCCGCCACATCCAATGCAGTGGAGTAAAGCAAGAGCCCAGAGCCCAGAATTACAGCAGTATTTATAGGTTTAGAACAAAGACAGAGAGTTAAAAAAAGTATTGGTTGTAAGGGATTCTTGGCATCTACTGATTGGCTAAGTTCCACGCATGCACGGGTTTAGGACCCTGTGTCTTAAACAGATTGGTCGTTACCTAATCGGGGTGGTACCATCTTCTGATTGGGCTGTCATTATGTCATCCCGGAAGGCCTCCGAGCCCACAGAGTCAGAGTGACCCAGGAATTTTTTTTTTTTTTTTGCTTTTCTCTGTGGCCTTAAGCCTGTCCTGGCGATGGCGTTAGTAGAGTTGTGTGTGTGTCCAACATTGATAATACATTTCAATAAACTGAAATGTAAAACAAACCAGTTAAATCGGTTTACTTTCCATGTTTATGTACACTCTTCTGCTCCCTCAAGAGGATATAAAAATCAACAGCGAAAATGGAAAATTTAAATACAGCGTAGGATATAAGGCCAAAAGAATTTCTAAAACTAAATTTCACCTACTAATACCCTATAATCGGGGAAGGCAATGGCACCCCACCCCAGTATTCTTGCCTGGAAAATCCAATGGACGGAGTAGCCTGGTGGGCTGCAGTCCATGGGGTCGCTAACAGTCGGACAGACTGAGCGACTTCACTTTCACTTTTCTCTTTCATGCATTGGAGAAGGAAATGGCAACCCACTCCAGTATTCTTGCCTGGAGAATCCCAGGGAAGGTTTAGGACCCTGTGTCTTAAACAGATTGGTCGTCACCTAATCGGGGTGATGCCGTCTTCTGATTGGGCTGTCATTATGTCATCCCGGAAGGCCTCCGAGCCCACAGAGTCAGAATGACCCAGGATTTTTTTTTTTTTTCCCTCTGCGGCCTAGTATACCTCACTCAAGCCTGTCATGGCGATGGCGTTAGTGAAGTTGTGTGTGTGTCCAACATTCCCCCCTGTTCTTTTGGTCAAATAGAGGAATCCTCCTCTATTTTCTGGGGCACGGCCTGGTAATGTTGCCTGAGTACAAATAGCTGAACCGTATTGATGCGCTCTTTTATAAAAGTTACAAGCTTGTTAATGACACAGGGGCCCAGGGTTAGTATTAACAGAAGCACCAGTAGGGGTCCCAACAGTGTAGAAATTAAAGTCGTTAACCAAGGGGATTGTTGAAACCAAGATTCAAACCATCCCTGTTGGGCCTCTCGCTCCCACTTACGCTGGATTAGTCCTTCTCTCATTTTGGCCATTGATTCCCTGACTACTCCAGTGTGGTCAGCGTAGAAACAGCTTTCTTCTCCCAAGGCTGCACAAAGTCCTCCCTGCTGCAGGAAAAGCAAGTCTAGTCCCCTCCGGTTCTGATTCTTCAATTTAAGTTTGAATTTTGCAATAAGGAGTTCATGATCTGAGCCACAGTCAGCTCCTGGTCTTATTCTTACTGACTGTATAGAGCTTCTCCATCTTTGGCTGCAAAGAATATAATCAATCTGATTTCAGCACTGACCATCTGGTGATGTCCATGTGTAGAGACTTTTCTTGTGTTGTTGGAAGAGGGTGCTTGCTATGACCAGTGCATCCTCTTGGAAAAACTCTGAACATGTAGATTAAACTTCAAAAGTAGGCACCCCTCTAAATACCAAAATAAAAGCTATCTTGTTTTTAATTTCCAGGTTGAAATTACAGATGGCTTTGTTTACTATATCACATTCAAGATCTTGAATCTCTGAATAATTTTATGTGTCCTTTTTCTCATCATGATTTTGAAATTTCAGCAGATTAAACATCAATTAAATAACCTGATTATAATCTTGATTTTTTTTCAGTTGCAGAAAAACAACCTTCTAATATGTTGTATGTTTTATTTTCCTGAGTTGAATCAAATGATTTACAAAAGAAGGAAGGAAAGGAAAGAAAGAAAGAAAAAGAGGCTGGCAATGAGGCCAAGAATTTCCACTTTACCATTTACTTAACTTGTCAGCCGTACATGAAGCTGAATTCACTAAAAAATCCATTTGGATAATACTTTACTCCATGGAGTTTTATAAGAATACATCAAACTTCTCCAGCCTCTGAGTCCTTAAGTCCAGGGTTAGCATAGTTCCATTAACCTAATATTAGCAACTAGATTCTAAGCTCCCTTTCAAGCCCCTTCTAAGAAAGAAGAGGCACAGGATAGTCCACTAGTGATGAAGAAACAAGCCTAGAGACACCAGTTATATATTTTGTTCAAAGTCACCCACGTGTAGCAGAGCTAGAATTAGAAAAAAAAGTTTGAATCCTATCTTTCAGTCATTCAGCAATCATTGATACTTATTCTGTTCCATCCACTGAGGGTAAGGAGATATTCATGGAATAGCCTGTAAGAGTGATTGTTTAAAAATAATCTGTGTGCTTAATTTTACTTCCCTAAAACACTGGAATGTAGCTGACTGAACAATAAATTATTTTAAAAAACAAAAATATACCTTCAATTCTGGAATAAAATGTTTGTCACTTTCAAGGGCAATCACTCTGGCACCACTTTCAAGCAATGCTCGGGTGAGTACTCCAGGACCTAACACATTAAAAGAACGAAAAGTTTATTTGCAAAAGAAACACCAAAATCCTTTTCAGTATCAAAGAAATTAGATGTTTTACCTGTATGATCTAATTTTAATTCTCACAACANTTGTCACTTTCAAGGGCAATCACTCTGGCACCACTTTCAAGCAATGCTCGGGTGAGTACTCCAGGACCTAACACATTAAAAGAACGAAAAGTTTATTTGCAAAAGAAACACCAAAATCCTTTTCAGTATCAAAGAAATTAGATGTTTTACCTGTATGATCTAATTTTAATTCTCACAACATCCCCAAAGTAGATATTACACTCCTTACTTACATATAAGGAAATCAGGGATTAGACAGTTACTTTACTCCAACATCATAACTGGTACGTGGTGCTGCATGGCTCTGAAAGCATTCTGTCAAAGAGTGAAAAACCTGCTCTCTTAATTACAATGTTCCACTACCTCTCAAGAAAAAACAAACAAAAAAGGTTGCCTCTAGCTTACCAGTTACTTATGGACTATCTGGATATTTTAATAGCAAAGATATTGCGAAACCTAAACAGAACTTGATTGCTCATGATAGGAAATGGTGCTTTACAACATTACTCTTCAGTAAGTCTATAAATCTTGTGTTCCCAGCATCCTTCCAAGGTCTATGGAAAATGCACTACGAGATGAAAAGTTCTTTTGGAAAGACAGTGAAATCTAAGAGCATGTTTTATCAAAATATTTTGTAAAGTGCAAATTGATAGAGAAATATGTGAAGTCAGGATTAACACAGGCCATAAAAGTTCCTTAAATGAAAGGGTCATGCTTCTGACAGTACGCAGACGTGAAAATGCAGTCCGCGAGGGACTCACCTGGATTGCACTCCAGGATTAGCTGGCCAGCTTTTCGTTTTCCCCGCAGCATGCGCACCACGGTCTCAAATAAAACATAGGTTTTGTTCTAATGATTCCCTATGCCTTTGCTTTTCCACCTGTCCCTTTACAGTATACGTGTCAAATGATGAGGAAGGCTCCGTACACAGGACCTTGATCGCACAAGCTGTTTGACCAAGCACACAATGACTGATACAAGCCTGGAGTTCGGGGATTTGACATTAGTTTCCGGCATTCCTTTTCAGAAATCAACAAATTTAGTTCTGCTCGTCCATATTTATATACAGAAGAACAGGAATACAGGTCATGTAAAATTTTCCAAAGTGTGTTTCTCTCAGTTTTAACTGGTAGGATTCCAACTACTTTTAAAGGGAAACCTTTTTTCCAAGGATGTGCTTTCACTCCCAAATACTGAAAAAGCATATCTGAAGTCATAATGGGAGGTGTCACTGTGCCACGATTCCTAGGGTCCAGTTTAAAGAAGTCACAATAGATCACTTCCAGTCTTCCATTCACAGTGTCTCCTAAGGACTGAGCAACTGAACCACCACCACAAATGATGACGTCTCTTCTACTGAACACACACAGCTATTTCTGCAACAGTAGTCTTCACAATTCAAATGAGATATAACTCCATCTTCAATTCTGGCATAAAATGTTTGTCACTTTCAAGGGCAATCACTCTGGCACCACTTTCAAGCAATGCTCAGGTGAGTACTCCAGGACCTGGATTGCACTCCAGGATTAGCTGGCCAGCTTTTCGTTTTCCCCAAAGCATGCGCACCACGGTCTCAGCCACTCTGGTTACGTACCCCATGGTCTCCGAGCGGGACTTGTACAGGCGCGAGGACGATTTCCCAAATCCTACATCGGGCTTTAGTTGCGTATGGAAGTCATACAAGCCACGACAGTTCTCTGCCGGGACGTCCTTCCACCTCGCCACTCCGGAATTCATAACGCAAAAGGCTGAAAGCGTCAGCCGAGAGGGAATTCCCGCCCCTGGGACCCACATTCTCACCGTCTAAGGCCTGTCCCAGGGTCGCCCAGGATCCTTACATTGTCGACGAACTCCATACAGGGCACACCCCACGTGCCACTTAGCCCTGCTCCAGGGCTAGGCCGGCGGAAGTAAACACTCCACCCTCATTTGTTATTAATTGTACCGGTTCAGCTCAGTTCAGTCGCTCAGTCGTGTTGGACTCTGCGACCCCATGAACCAGAACACGCCAGGCCTCCCTGTCCATCACCAACTCCCGGAGTCCACCCAAACCTATGTCCATTGAGTCGGTGATGCCATCCAACCAGCTTATCTTCTGTCGTCCCCTTCTCCTCCTGCCCTCAATCTTATCCAGCATCAGAGTCTTTTGAAATGAGTCAGCTCTTTGCATCAGGTAGCCAAAGTATTGGAGTTTCAGTTTCAACATCAGTCCTTCCAACGAACACCCAGGACTGATCTCCTTTAGGATGGGCTGGTTGGATCTCCTTGCAGTTGAGGGGACTCTCAAGAGTCTTCTCCAACACCACAGTTCAAAAGCATCAATTCTTCTGTGCTCAGCTTTCTTTATATCCAACTCTCACATCCATACATGACCACTGGAAAAACCATAGCCTTGACTAGATGGACCTTTATTGGCAAAGTAATATCTCTGCTTTTTAATATGCTGTCTAGGTTGGTGATAACTTTCCTTCCAAGGAGTAAGCGTCTTTTAATTTCATGGCTGCAGTCACCATCTGCAGTCATTTTGGAGTCCAAAAAAATAAAGTCTGCCACGGTTTCTGTTTCCCCATCTGTTTGCCATGAAGTAATGGGACAGAGGATGAGATGGCTGGATGGCATCACTGACTCGATGGACGAGAGTCTGAGTGAACTCTGGGAGTTGGTGATGGACAGGGAGGCCTGGCGTGTTCCGGTTCATGGGGTTGCAAAGAGTCGGACACGACTGAGCGACTGAACTGAACTGAACTGAACTGAATGTGACTGGATGCCCTGATCTTAGTTTTCTGAATGTTGAGCTTTAAAACAACATTTTCACTGCCCTCTTTCACTTTCATCAAGGGATCACTGACTCGATGGACGAGAGTCTGAGTGAACTCTGGGAGTTGGTGATGGACAGGGAGGCCTGGCGTGTTCCGGTTCATGGGGTTGCAAAGAGTCGGACACGACTGAGCGACTGAACTGAACTGAACTGAACTGAATGTGACTGGATGCCCTGATCTTAGTTTTCTGAATGTTGAGCTTTAAAACAACATTTTCACTGCCCTCTTTCACTTTCATCAAGGGGCTCTTTAGTTCTTCCTCACTTTCTGCCATAAGGCTGGTGTCATACATAGCATCAATAGTGTATATAGGTAAATCCTAATTTCTCAATTCCCTGAACTCCCCTTTCAGCTTTGATATCCATACCTTTGCTCTCTATATCTGCTTTGCAAATAAGAATCACTGGATCTTTGTCCTGTGAACTCCAGCTGCCTTGCTCTCCACCAGAACTCAGCTTCATCTCCAAAGTCAAATGAAAAATTGACCTGAAATCCTCCTCTTGGTGCCCAGCGTGGGAACTCACTGCAAGCAGGAAGCTGGGCCCGTGGCAAGACTCATCTTGTTTGCTTGTCACCTCTCAAGGCTTGCTGTCCTTTGCTGCCTGATTTCCAGTGTCTTAGAAGCTAGCATTTTGTGTGTGTGGTTTTGTTTTTTTTTTTTTTTTTTGGCTTTTTCTTCCTTTGGGAGAGGGACAAAGTGGGAGAGTGAGATTTATGAAGGAGAGTTAATCTGATTTCTGTCACTGCACCTTTGCTAGAAACTGAAGGCATCTCTTTATGTTCTTAGTTTTCCCTAAATAGATGTGCTAATTTATATTCCAATGAATTTTGCCAACTCAAGGAAAGAGTTTTTTTCTTCACGTTCTTGCCATCACAAGAAATTGTCAGTACACCTGTCTGTTACTCTAACAAAGGGATTTGTGCCCTACTGACTCAACTTAGCGGGAGGTACATTGAAAAGACAATGTGTACATTTCCCAGAGATTGCACATATTCAGCAGCTAAACTTCCAAGCTGATTGGAAAGTATTCTAATAATTGTAACTGTTTTCAGTAGTGACCAAGTCACTGAGTCCAGAGAAGACCAGCCAGAATGACTCTGGAGAGCCTCTGGCAGAGCAGCTTATTGGTTACAGGAGTTTAGAAAAAAAAAAAAACCACTGGTCCCAGACATTTATCCTCTTCCCTTCATGAGTTGTATTTTGGCTTTGATTGGATGCATAACATCTAATGAGGGGTCTCCCACCGGTATATGGGTGCATTTGCAAGCCTGAGACTCTCTCTGTATGATATCTCGACAGTGTGTGGCTACATCTGCAAAAATTATCTCATTTGAGACAAATTGTTGCAAGCTACAGAATCCTGCACCGCTAATACATCTTGTACAAACCTGGATCCTTAGAGTTCCTGGTTCCCCTTCCACCGATTCCTCAGCTGAAGCTCAGGAGGAAACAAGAGCTCTTTGGATTTTCCGTACTCAGTCGAGGATGTCTCTGGGTTCTAGGACATTTCTCTCTGCCCCTCTCTCACCCTCTTGGAGTCTGTGCCCTTCTGTCTCTCTCTGTCCCTTATACTCTAGGCTGCTGTGGATCTTACCCACATTCTGTCCTCATCAGTTTTCTGGAACTGTGCATTAGGAGTCCTTCAGTCAGCAAGCACTTACTAGGTGCTCACCGGGTACCAGGCCCTTCTCCAGGAAAACTGCTGTATCAGGAGCAAAGTCAAGGTCCCACTCCTTGGTGCATTCACACCAGGAGGCATCGAAAATAAGATACACACACACACACAAATAAGAATCACAGCAGGAAAACAACCTGTCGTGTTCTTCTCAGGTTCATCTGCCTGCCAGCACCTAAGGACCCCAGCAGTAACTAAAAAAAGAATTACATAGCACATGGAAAAATGGGTGACTTGAGATCTAGAAGGCAGGTAACTAAGAATCAGGAATTTTCTTTTTAATAAAGGAGTACTTCAGGTAAACAATAGGTCTTAACTTAGAGAGTCCATGTCTTGTACTCATCTTCAAGTGACCTATGGCTACATTCAGGAATATCTCCTAAAGGTACCCACACATTCTCTTAAGCTGGTAATATGGGCATTATTATTTCTACCTTAATTAGAAATTCTCCAGGCAAAGATTATACATTAATTCAACCAATTTAATGTCAGTCAAAGAACTTAAAGTTAATAATATATCTTCAATTCGTGATTGGAGCTGAGTCGTGTCTGATAAATGCTGCTTAGAATCACATATTAGATGATACCTAAAAACATTGATCCCAAATTGAAAGGGGAATAATCAAGTCACTATGATTTCTTAAATCAAAACACTTAATCCTGATTTAAAAGATATTATATGGTATATTTAATTNCTCGCGCCAGAGGTCCTCCGTCGCCCGGCTGCCCGCGGAGCCTGCGGCTTCCTCTGCGCTTCTGTTCCTTTGCGTTCTGTTGCCCACAGTCTCTCCACCTCTGCGGGTGATTTGTATTTTCCTTCATACCTGTCCCCCACCTCGCCTCACCGCTGAGGCTGTCAAGAAGCACCTGGTGCCTCCCTTCCATTCCTCTCTCCGGGCCAATATTTCCCTTTATTTTTATTTGCGTGTTGTTAAAGGTGTAAAGTTAAGATTTAAAAAAGAAAAATTTAAAAGCTTAGTATTTCTTCCTAAGCTTGGAGACATTAAGGTCTTAGAATGCTTATGTTGTTGCTTTTGTAAACTTAGTCCAACACATCTTACTGTGGAATGCAATTTAAAAGAGAGATTCCAAAGACTCTAAAAATAGGATGCCCTAATGGAAAATTTGGCAGTCTTTTTAACCTCTTAGGCAGTGTTAGAAGCCTCAATTCTCTGAGAGTGATTTCAGTGTTTAAGGATTATACTCAAGAGCTTTACCAGCATCACTCTTCCTACCAAGGCAGGAAGCTGCAGGCATTCAACTTCCTATTTTAAAATATGCACCATCCTTTCTGCATACTTTACTGGCCGCGTAATTGATCTTGGTATTTTAAATGCACAAGGAAAAGGTTTCTAAGGAATGTATCACTTAGCAAATAGAAGTCTGAGGGTTTACTCAGCTGGTGAATATCAATCAAATGGAGAAGGAATTGATGGCCAACTGTGATCTTTTTCCAATTATAAATTTGTTAGGACAGCATAGAAAGTATCTTCTCAACTGTTGTGGAGCCCTGGGGACCCTGTGGTCTTAATTTTTAAAAATTCTTTTTAAAATGCGATCTTGCCATTGACAGTTCTCTAGAAGTTATTATTCTTGCACCCTCTGAATACCTGAGTGAACAGACCTGCCCCCCATCCTTTTACTGAGCTGTCCCCTCTCTCCTTATAAAAATATTTTTGTAGATTCAGAAATACGCAAGCTCTGGAGGTCTAAATATTGATAAAATCAAAGCTGAAAGATGTGTTACAGTAAAAGAAGAAATAGTTCATTTACAGAACTACATGGTTCAATTTCTCACTTTTAAAATATACTTTCAAAAATTGTGGTAAAAATACTTATCTTAAAATTTGGTTTCTTCATAATATTCAGCCCTAGAGAAATTGATGTCACTTTTAATTTTGCTTTTGAGTGGTGTTATTTTTTTCTGATTTTGGAAAAGAGTATTAGGTTATGATAAGTATCTCCCCTTTTATAGTGTTAATAGTGGTTTGTTTGAGGNTCAAAAATTGTGGTAAAAATACTTATCTTAAAATTTGGTTTCTTCATAATATTCAGCCCTAGAGAAATTGATGTCACTTTTAATTTTGCTTTTGAGTGGTGTTATTTTTTTCTGATTTTGGAAAAGAGTATTAGGTTATAAGTATCTCCCCTTTTATAGTGTTAATAGTGGTTTGTTTGAGGTTGTAGGTTCTTAAACAACACAAGAGACAGAATAGTACACATTTTATTTTTCTGAGATCCCAGTTGCTAGAAATGAAAGGAATGTCCGTTTTACTTTAAAGATGAATCTTATAATCAGCATTTAAACCCACTTTATTAGAAAAACCTTGGTTGTTTATTCCCCCATCTTATTTTCTTAAGAAGTATAGTTTTTGCATCTGGTACTATTTTTGCCTTTTTGAAAATATCTCTTTGGTCTCAGGCAAAATGATTCTGACTATTTTAAAGTTTTTTCTATTATTATCTCAATTTAACTGATAAAGAAGCCAAAATGCTTCTTTTCTTGACTTTTATGTTACTGTTGTGATTGGGAAATGCCAGGTGGTAAAAGTTTGTTGTCGGAATTAAGGCTGTGAGTCTACAGTAGTACTGTCCAGTAGAAATACAAGGCATTAGTACATGAACAATTTAAAGTTTTTTAGTCACATTACCAAAGTAAAAAAGAAATAGAATTTCAGCCTGTTTTATTTAATCCTATATATATCATTTCAACATGTGATCTGTTTTAAAAGTTAACAATGAGATATTTTACATTCTTTGATACTGAGTCTGTGAAATTTCATGTGTAGTTTTACATTTACAGTATGTTTGAATTCTGACTAGCTACTGGTCTTAGCTTGTGGCTAAGACCTTATTGGCTAGCATGTTATCTATAGGATTTCTGTGTGATTGTTAAGACGTTTTCTTATCTTAAGAGTCTGGGGTAAATTCTATGAGGCAAATTTAAAAATCCTTTTCCTAAAGTGCTAGGATGTTCAGACTGAGATGATTCTAAGCAGGATGCAAGTCCTGGAGGGTCTCTTCCTCTTAGTGTTGACTGTGTTTTAGCATGTTATCTATAGGATTTCTGTGTGATTGTTAAGACGTTTTCTTATCTTAAGAGTCTGGGGTAAATTCTATGAGGCAAATTTAAAAATCCTTTTCCTAAAGTGCTAGGATGTTCAGACTGAGATGATTCTAAGCAGGATGCAAGTCCTGGAGGGTCTCTTCCTCTTAGTGTTGACTGTGTTGATACTGAGGATAAACAGGTTGCCCTGTGCTATTTAGTGAGGGTCATAAGATGTATAGAGTGCTCAGTCATTTCCTGGGGTGTGATTGTTACAGTTATTTACATCTGCATGTCAACAATGTGTCAAGGAACTGTATGAGTCTTTGTCTACTAAGTCTGTTGGCATCAAGCAGGGAGAACCTCAAGACACACCAGAAGTTTGAACTTTATGGTGAACAGGTAGGATATCTGCTGTTGGAGACTTGTTCTGAAGCAGTTTCAGGTTTGGCTAAGAGTTTTGTGTATGTGTTTCTCTGCACGATGGTGTTATCAAAGGAAAGATAAAATCTTTTTAGCAAAAATTAGGAAGGAAGAGGGTATGTTTTTTGACTCCCAAACACTGGGAGTACTAGGAAAACACAAATGTGTCTGGTGGTTTGGGTAAACTATAAAAGAAATATGGCAGTTTTTAGAGAAAGCTACTGACGTATTGACTAGGCATGTGTTTTAACTTGTTTTTGCAACAGAGCTGGTGATTTACATGGAACGCCTCTTGTTCAGAGTGGTTCGGACTGAAAGATAGCCCTGTTGGAAGGGTAACTGCAGCTCACAGACTTCTGTGGGTTACTATGACCCTTCATGGTTCTTATCCTTATGTCAGTATTCTGTTAAACTTTCCGAAATACTATTTTAGCTGCATGGTTTTACATTTACACTTAATGTCAAAATGTTCTTCAATGATTAATTAATATTCATTGTAATTTAATGTGAGAAACTTGCCTCCTCCACAACTTTTATGGTATAAATAAATCTTAAATTACCTGATGAGTAAACAAATTCCTTCTGTAAAATCTAGTCAGTATAGACCTAGCACAGTGTTGGCAGTGTGTGCAGTATTAAAGGATCAAGGACAGATTTGGGCAAGGGCCAGTTACTTGTTGTTGCTTGCTTCATGAGAGGTGCATGCATGTTATGTAGGAAAATGTAGCATTTTCATTTGTTTTTAAATATAGGTGGCTATCCGTTGCTACCATTTTAGTTGGATAAGAAAGGAAATACACTGTTTTGTTCCTACAAATTAGCCTTAGCTAATTTTTCTTTAGTTAGTTAAGAAGGAATAATTGATAGTCTGGCAGTTTGCTTTTTTTTTTTTTTTNTGTGTATAAGAGACAGGTCAGACAGAGTCGAACACGACTGAAGTGACTTAGCAGCAGCAGGATATGTTTGTTAATAGCCTCTCTAAGGTGGCATTGGTGGTTCAGTGGTAGAATTCTCGCCTCCCATGCGAGAGACCTGGGTTCGATTCCTGACCAATGCATTGTGTTCATCTTTGTTTTGGATTTCGCTGATGGCTCACACGGTAAAGAATCTGCCTCCAATACAGGAGACCTCGGCTGGGAAATTCCACTGGAGAAGGAAATGGCAACCCACTCCAGAATTCTTGCCTGGAGTAATTCCATGGACAGAGGAATGCCACACTCCAAGGGGTGGCAAAAAGTCCAAAAGGACTGAGCGACTAACACACATATACCTTCTCTACATCC
>SJYX01024629.1:22739-47331 GCA_006410675.1 Oreotragus oreotragus
AATGTATGGCAAAACCAATACAGTACTGTAAAGTAAAATAAAGTAAAAATTAAAAAAAATAATAAAAAAAGTAAAATAAAATCTTAAGCTGGGGGAAAAAAAGATCATTGCATCCAGTCCCATCACTTCATGGCAAATAGTTGGGGAAATAGTGGAAACCATGAGAAACTTTATCCTGAGGGGCTCCAAAATCACTGCAGATGGTAACTGCAGCCATGAAATTAAAAGACACTTGCTCCTTGAAATAAAATCTATGACCAACCTGGACAGCATATTAAAAAGCACAGACATTACTTTGCCGACATAGGTGCATCTAATCAAAGCTATGGTTTTTCCAGTAGTCGTGTATGGATGTGAGAGTCATGCTATAAAGAAGGCTGACAGCTGAAGAACTGATGCTTTTGAACTGTGGTGTTGGAGAAGACTCGTGAGAGTCCCTTGGACTGCAAGGAGATCCAGCCAGTCAATCCTAAAGGAAGTCAGTCCTAAATATTAATTGGAAGGACTGATGCTGAAGCTGAAACTCCAATACTTTGTCTGTTGTTCCAAGTCCGGTTCTAACATGGACCTTGTTGCTTCTTGACCTGCATACAGATTTCTCAAGAGACACTTCATGGGGTCACAACAAGTCACACACGACTGAGAGACCAACACTATCACTGTCACTATCACTGTCACTATCACTATTCTGAGCACTGCTGCCCTCCCCAAATAGGTTTCTCTTTAAATTAGAAATAGCCTCTTTTGTCTTTGTTTTCTGTGCGCACTGACAGGCCAAAAGGAGTAAGTTTGGGCTTCATACAGTCCAACAAAGAAGTGACTCATTGGAAAAGACCCTGATGCTGGAAAAGATTGAAGGCAGGAGGAGAAGGGGATGACAGAAGATAAGATGGTTGGATGGCCTCACCAACTCGATGGACATGAGTTTGAGCAAGCCCCAGTGATGGACAGGGAAGCCTGATGAGCTGCAGTCCATGGGGTCACAAAGAGTCAGACACAACTGAGTGACTGAACTGAAGTGAAGTGTAGTCTACCAGGCTCCTCTGTCCATGGAATTCTCAAGGCAAGAATATTGTAGTAGGTTGCCATGCCCTCCTACAGCGGATCTTCCCAACCCAGGAATCGAACCAGTTCTCTCCACACTGCAGGCAGAGTCTTTACCATCTGAGCCACCAGGGAAGCCTGAGATGGGTTTGAGTTATCCCAGTCAATGATTGCCTGTCTTTGGGATACTCACTTGATTTCAATGAGAGTTTGCTTATCTGTAAAATGGATCCTTGGACAAAACACTTTTAAGAAAAGTTATATAGCTTAATATAACTTAATATAACTTTAGGCTGAGATGTCAGCAAGACTTCATTATTATTCTTCCTTGATCCTTCCCCTTTTGCCATAGATGTTTCCCTCATCTGGCAGAATATAGAACTATAAAGAAGCATTCCCTGCCATCTGTAGCCGTCTTGACTTGCACCAAGAGCTCTCCTGCAGATTCAGAAAGGCAGGTGGTCCTTACAGAGGGCATGTTCCCAGGATGAGTATTATCTCCTCCAAAATACCTTCTCTGACCCCTCATTCTGATTTAGAACCTTCTTCTGTGTTTTCACAGTATCCTGTCTGCACCTTTTCTATAGCAAAGATATTTTCATTGTTCACGTAGTTTCCTGTCTCACTTTTTCCCCCTCCTCCACTTAGCACCTCACTTCCCTGCTGCTGCTGCTGCTGCTGCTAAGTCACTTCAGCCGTGTCCAACTCTGCATGACCCCATAGACAGCAGCCCACCAGGCTCCCCCGTCCCTGGGATTCTCCAGGCAAGAACACTGGAGTGGGTTGCCATTTCCTTCTCCAATGCATGAAAGTGAAAAGTGAAAGGGAAGTCACTCAGTCATGTCCAACTCTTCGAGAGCCCATGAACTGCAGCCTACCAGGCTCCTCCATCCATGGAATTTGCCAGGCAAGAGTACTGGAGTGGGATGCCATCGCCTTCTCCACCTACCTACCTAAATCACACTAAATTATAACCTCCTGGGAAAAGAGGTATTCTGCCTTGTCATCTTTGTATCTTCAGCCTTTAACACAGTGCCTGGCACATAGTATTGCCTACAAAATGATGAATAAATGAATGAATAAACACATGGCTTTGGTGGTAGTAGGTTAATGCTGGTATCAAAAAGAAGTCTCTGAAGAAAATGGTCACAGTGATTCAGCCAAGGCTCAGAATGGTTTGGGGAGAAATTTTTAAAGTCACCAGCATTCCAAAGGATCTTATCCAGTGGAGACTCTGGCTTAATTTGTGGAAAATTCCTGTAATTGCAAAGTGTGCAGAGAACTGAAAATACAAAGAAGACACTGTCTTTAAGGACAGACCTTTGCAGTAGTCCAGAGAATATGATATGGGGCATAAGGTGAGGGTTATAATAAAGACTAGCATTTCTATTTCAAATTTTAGTTTACAAATTGTTTCCAAATATGTTCTCCATTGGAAAGGCATCTGGGCTACACATCAGAAAATCTGGGTTTTGGAAAAGTGGCCTAGTGTTTCTCAGCTTTATCCTCTTCAATTGTAAAATGGAAATGATACCTCTGCCCATCTCAAAGGGTGGTTGAAAGGAGCAAATGAGATAAGATATGTAACAGCTATTTAAAAATTTACAAGTGTAGCTGCTGGGGTGGAAGAGTGAGCGTGGGGAGATATTATAAATGGCCCCACAAATTAAGTGACTGAATAGATTGTTAAGATGAAGTTTTTACTCCCTCTGAGCTAAGAATAAGTAGAACAAGACTTTAAAACAATGCTATCATGAATAAATTTAGTGATTTTGCCCTAGTTTTCTTATCCTTAAAATTAGAGAGTCCTAGTGCAATGATCCCCAAATTACTATTGAACTACTAAAATTCTTGTGACACTTGAGACAAGCATGGTGAATAAGTTCTCATTCAATGAATCTAAGAATACCAAAACTCCTCAGAACAGTGCTCACACCCTATAAATCTACATTACACGAGTGCAGAGTGAGTATCTGGAACACAATGTCCTCTGGCTCATGTTAGAGCTGAGCTTGCTGGCAGCAGTCCTAACCCTCATTATCCCTAGTGGGCCTGGACCAATTGGCCAAAGCCTTACAGAGTCTGGCAGCGCTAATTATTTCTAGATGCAACTCATCAACGCTTTGCACCTTCTTTTGTGTTGAGGGCTGATCTTCTGACTCCCAGTCTTCCTTTCTCTTTTATGTACTGTCTGTGCCTTAATTCCTTGCGTTTTGATATGCCTTCAGTTCTGATGAATTCAAACCTCTGAGGATTTTAATGTCCTCATCCATCAGTTGCAGTGATCTGTGAGAAGAAGAAAGAAATACTATCCCAATTCTGCAACTATGTGCCAGATCTGTCACTAGGGCATTTCCATTGGAGTTTATGTCAGTTAGTCTACTTTTATTAAAGGGAATTTTGATGGTCTTTAGTTTGGGTAAGTTAGGTAAGAATTCACCTGAGTAAAAGGAAGAAGATATTAGGGGTTTTGCTACAGTCTCAGTATTCTGGAAACTGCTAAACCACTAGGTCTCACAGAATTTACTAAAGAGTTCAAGACTCAATAAAGCATTCAGAATTCAGAGTGGCAAAAGTGACTGGGTCATCTGGTCAGCCTCCTAAGCAACAGGGGTTCACAAATACCTATTCTCATGCTCTACCACTGTGGCAACTTATGTGGGCAGAAACCCTCAGAAGAGGTATATACAAGAAGCAGATGTTCTGAAGCCCAGCCTCCAGTATAAATCCAACTTAAAAGGCACTAAGATTTTAAGAACTCCTTTATGCACAATTTCATTATTTTTATGCCATGCTATTCTATTATTCTTTGATAATAGAAGATCATTCAATTAGTGAAGTTCCCAATGTACTGAAATAAATTTATCAAAACTTCAGTTCAGTTCAGTCATTCCGTTGTATCCAACTCTTTGCAACCCCATGAATCACAGCACTCCAGGCCTCCCTGTCCATCACCAACTCCCAGAGTTCACTCAAACTCACGTCCATCGAGTCGGTGATGCCATCCAGCCATCTCATCCTCTGTCATCTCCTTCTCCTCCTGCCCCAAATCCCTCCCAGCATCAGAGTCTTTTCCAATGAGTCAACTCTTCACATGAAGTGGCCAAAGAACTGGAGTTTCAGCTTCAGCATCAGTCCTTCCAATGAAATCCCAGGGCTGATCTCCTTTAGGATGGACTGGTTGGATCTCCTTGCAGTCCAAGGGAGTCTCAAGAGTCTTCTCCAACACAATAGTTCAAAAGCATCAATTCTTCGAAGCTCAGCTTTCTTCACAGTCCAACTCTCACATCCATACATGACCACTGGAAAAACCATAACCTTGACTAGACGGATCTTTGTTGGCAAAGTTAGTCATATGTAACTTCTTAGTATCAATCTGTCAGACAGAGTGAAGCACACACGTTCAAGGTTGTGTTTGATTTAACTGGTGGTTTGGCCATGGTGTTATTTTGGCAGCCCATTCCAGCACTCTTGCCTGGAAAATCCCATGGGCGGAGGAGCCATGTGCACAACACAACATGCTTCTGTTGCTTTCACTCAGACCTTTCTCCCCAGCTCTTAATACATTTCCAGACAACTTCACTCTGGTTTTAGGTTACTTCCAAAGTGTGTGTTAGCTTCCCTACTAGATAGCAAGCTCCTTGAGGACAGTGACACGGTTTTAAACTCATTTTGTATATTCTGTGTTTCTTGGCAGACTGTGGAGAATGTGTTAGGGGATGTTGTTGAGTTGAATGAATGAGGTAATGGTTGAAACAATAGGATAGATATGCACAGAATGGACTTAGTACCTTCACAGTGAATCTCTCTGTCTTTTGTTCATCGGCCCTTTGATTGACTCTTACCCACTTACCTAGGGTATGAAATCAATAAAACCCCAAAGACAACTCGCTTGAATGAAAGTGGATTCATATTTCTCGGTTCTGGGCTGCAGAGGGGAGGGGAATCCCAAGAAGTGCCAAGCCAGACATCAGGTCAAATGCCAATTAACAGTTTAAAAAATGTACCTTAAATCTGTATCTTAATTCCACCCTGTGCTTTTGGTTGTGATGATGTTTGGGCTTGGAAGAAAAATTTTGTAGAATCCTGACTCAGGGCCAAAAAGACTAATAGTTTGCCCTTAATTAGTGGAATTGCAAAGAACCTGCCAAATGAATGATTTGTGTAAGACCAGAGAGACACATGGAGAAGGCAATGGCACCCCACTCCAGTACTCTTGCCTGGAAAATCCCAGGGATGGCAGAGCCTGGTGGGCTGCAGTCCATGGGGTCGCTAAGATTTGGACACGACTGAGCGACTTCACTTTCACTTTTCACTTTCATGCATTGAAGGCAATGGCAACCCACTCCAGTGTTCTTGCCTAGAGAATCCCAGGGATGGGGGAGCCTGGTGGGCTGCCATCTATGGGGTCACACAGAGTTGGCCACGACTGAAGCGACAGCGGCAGCAGCAGCAGAGAGACGCAGAGGAGAATGATGTTCTGTTTAGTAGTTATTATGTGTCCAAATCTTTTAAATGACCTAGATTACATGCCAAGCTGAATCTTCCAAGAGTACCTGCCTGCAGGTAGCTTACAAATTCTCTTTTGATTCACATGTGAATCAGTACTTAGGTTTATAGAGCACATACTTGCTTGCCAACATAATTGTTTGTGAATATGAATAATAAGATATTAAAATGTCCACATTTGCCAATTTGTTTACCTCCTCATAGATCAAAGCTCCAGAGAGTATCTTAAAAGCTAACCTTTTGAGTAGAACAGGAGAAGAAGACAAGTTTTCTGTGGTTCTCTTAGAAACTCATGCCAGGGAAGTCATCATCATCAATACTATATCCATTGGATGTTGGGGCTTGAGTCATCAGGGAGCTCTGAGATTTGGTACCTGACCTAAAATTAGAAGGACTTGTCATGGAAAATACTTGACTTTGTGAAAATGAGAGGTGGGAAGAAGATGGATGAGATGGTAATTTCTGTGAATGAAATATTTTTTGCTGCCTCATTATGATTCTTCAGTCTTGTCAAGGTGGCAAAAAAGAAGGCTACTTTCTTTAATAAAATAGAATACTCTGTATCACTAAAGTTGTCAGTAGGAGAAAGAATCGCAGAGCAAGAAAAAGCAGCTGAACCATAGGACCTACACTTCCTAGGAGTGTTTATTAATTAGTAGTCTCAAGGAAACCAGTTTCCCACTTAACTCTGACCCAATCATGGCCATACAGTTCTCCTCTGGGTGTTATGTGGTCCTGCTGTGACAAAGTCAAATTATTCAAACCACATGCTGCTAAAAGGCAGGTAGGAACAAAGAAAATAAACCCAGTGAGTACAATTAAGTGAAAATGATGTGGTTTACAAGATAAGGCTCGCTCTTTAGGGCTTCTATCCCTGCCCCGATGGGTAAGACAATGACATTCAGGTAGTTCCTTTCCTCCTAGAAACCACCCTACAAACATGCATCCTGACTCATCAGACTTGAAACTGACAGTAGGAAACAGGCTTTAATCTTATATTCCAACTATGAACAATAGACAGGACTGCCTGGGATGCTGGATTGAGGAAGAGTCTGAGTGAGGGAAGTATAATGATTGATTGGTGACGTCTGCAATGGGCGAGGATAAGAGGATGGACAGGGAGTAGTAGGGGAATGCTATGTCCATGCCAGGTATTTGCCATCCTTGCCAAGACCTAAGCAAGAAATGCCAAAACACAGGTATAGAATCCTCTCTCTCTCCTCTCTAAAGACCTGTCTCTTCTTCTATTATTGATATTTGAAATAATGCCTCCACATTTCAGGGAAGACTCCACCTAAGCATAGGGTCCAGTTTCTATAGACAGCCTTGTTAGATTCTTGCATATCAGCCTCAATATTCACACAGAAAAAAAAAAAATTTATTCTGATGGGAGAGGCATATCTTTCCATTAGACATTTTCCTCTCTGGAATGACTCTCAATAACTATCTCAGTCTTTCTTTTGGCCCCACAGGATGTGGAGTTTCTAAGTTACAAGTAACTGTCATAGGCAGAGGGCTAACCCCGTGGGGTGACTAAACTTTACAAAACAGTCCCTGCATGGGAGGGAAACTCTGGCACAGTCTCTTCTACCCTTGTTCATGGTGAAGTTGTTCCTGATGAGCTCAAAGAGGAGGACAAGTTTAAAAATAGCTCTAGTGAAGGGAAACACAAAATAGCTGCAGTGAGGGGAAACTTGGAGAAGAGTGGAAATTGATTGCTTTAAAGACAAATGGCAAAAGGAAAACAGTAAAAGCAGAGATTCATGGGCAAAGGAAAAACTCATGACTTGGTGGGGACCTAAAAAGAGGAGGACTAGATAAGGAGGAACTGGAAAGTTCTCCATACCAGCCCCCTCCCAAAGATTAAGCTAGATGGCAAGATGATACTGAATATCAAAGTAGAACTACCAGCTTTGACTCTGGATCTGAGAATAAAGTTCCCATCAGAGGTGGGCCCACACCAGACCAGAGCAACAGTCTAGACAGGGAAGCACTGAAATACCACATGTCAGCCTTCACATTCCATGTGTAGCCTGGTAACAAGTATTTATAAAATATGATTGATCACCATGCAATTTGTTATGTCAATCAGTCATGGAGTTAAGTACATGTTACTCTTGGGCACTATTATAAATAATGATATGGCAAACACAGCTAGGTTTAATGGTCCTTCGCATTCAGCTATTAAATTGATGACACAGCATCAGTATTGATTAACAGGAATTTTCTCTATCAAGGATAGTTTGTATCCCTATGTCTAATGGGCTATCTCGCTCCCATTTTTGCCAAGGCATCATTCACAATGATACAGGCAATGAATCCATCAACAAAGACGAAACAAATACATTTTTAAAAAAGAAACTTGATAAATGCTGCTCATGAGGAAACAGGGATTTTTGCATCACTGACACAGAGTTTACAGAAAATGTAAGCTCACCACGAAATTGCCAGAACAGAAAAATAAGATGGATTCAAGAGAAAGAATTTGCACCCAAGCACAGCTTCTCCAGAATGGGCTATCCACCTGCCAAGGACATCCTTCTTTACTATCTATTCTACAAATACATATCCAAGTTCCTTGACCAAGTAAGTTGTGTATTATATACTGTGTATATGCCCTAATCTTGGAAGTTAATCACAATACAAAGTAACAGGATGTGGAGTAAGAGAAGGCAAAAGGAGTATTGATGCAAAATTTAAGGAAGAACTCACTCTCAGCTTCATGTAAGCTTCACTCACAGCTTCACCACCTGTGCTTGTGGTGCCCTAAGAACAAGTGCTTCCTTAAATTTTGTGCCATTGTTGCCTGGTTAGCCTCATGCTTGCATTTCAAAGTCTGCAAAACAGAGAAAACTGTTTAACTTTGACAACCCAAGTTTATTTGAGGATTCAGCCCTTTTTCATTGTTACCTTATTAACCTCCTATAAAATAGGTCCTCTATGAAATGAACTTTTAAAAGGCTTTGCTACCATATAGATTTTGATTTCTGCTCTTTAAAATAATAACCTTGATGTGGAGAATGGAATTTAGATGGAGACTTGGGTCCATTTATCAAATACCACCATTGAAAATGCTCTATTATGAAAGCCAGAAAAAAAAATCTAACTAGTTTCCACTACTTTTCCTGGCTTTTAAAGTAGTTATTGATGACCCTGTTACTAGGAGGGCCTTCCTATCAGTGAATGCACAAATTTACACTTCCAGGTGAAGAAATTCTGTGTCATTTCTCCAGAGACAAATAAAGCTATTGGTCTGTCTGGTAATAAAAATGGAATGAGAGAAAAAAAAAGGTTCAATTACTTGGGAAATAAGCTTGATAAGATAGGTCAGTGGCCCTGCTTAACACTGTCAAAATCTCAGCTTTCTGCCTGTCCATCTTGCAAATGTGTTTCTGACTTCATCCAGATGAAAAAATAGGGTTTCTTCCTGGATAACTCAGAACCAAGCCCTTCTATCTCTCGGGGAAGTGTTGAAGTCAAAAGTCTGTCTATAACAATTACTGCCTAGAAGAGGAAAAATGATTCTCTCTGACTAGGAGAGTTTCACCAGTAGCCATTGTAAGCTAGCTACTTAGTACCATTGTTTGGTTTTCTTGTTTCATCCTGGATCTTCAGACTCTTCTTACACTCACTTACTGGGCAACATTGCTCAGAGAGGCACAGATTGACCAGGAACAGCTGGTGCTCTGTAGAAAGGCTGACTGACAGAGGAACCTCATCACAAGGAACGAGATGAAACTGAAAGCAAAAGTTTTGGATTTCCCTAAGCTTGGTTTCAAAGGTGTGGGAGTAAATCTATACAAGACTTCAGTCAGAAGTCAGTTCCTGGATGAGTACTTAGGAGCCACACGAAGGTCAGATGTGATGTCTGCCCACAAGGGACCTGGGTGAGAATGTCCCAAAGTGGAGCCAGAAGCTGAAGAGAGGAGCATGCACGGGGGCCCAAAGGATAAGTCAGGATGCCCAGAGAAGCCAAAGAAACATTATAAACACAGGGACATAGCACGGGCCAGTCTGTCGTGATGATGAGGCAGGAGAATCCAGAACAATATTTGTGAATCTGACTGCGATGCCAGAGATATTTTATACTGTCTGTGAATAGATTGGCATTGTTCAGTTGCTAAATCATGTCTAACTCTTTGAAACCCCTGGACTGCAGCACACCAGTCTTCCCTGTCCTTCACCATTTCCCAAAGTTTGCTTAAACTCATGTCCATTGAGTCAGTGATGCCATTCAACCATGTCATCCTCTGTTGCCCCCTTCTCCTCCTGCCCTGTCTTTCCCAGCATCAGGGTCTTTTACAATGAGTTGGCTTTTTGCATCAGGTGGCCAAAGTATTGGAGCTTCAGCTTCAGCATCAGTCCTTCTGATGAAGATTCAGGGTTGATTTCCTTTATGATTGACTGGTTAGATCTTCTTGCTGTCCAAGGGACTCTCAAGAGTCTTCTCCAGCACCACAGTTCAAAAACATCAATTCTTTGGCACTCAGCCTTCTTTATGGTCCAATTCTCACATCCATGTGTGACTAGTGGAGAAACCATAACTTTGACTATATGGACCTTTGTCAGCAAAGTGATGTCTCTGCTTTTTAATACACCATCTATGTTTGTCATAACTTTCCTTCCAAGGAGAAAGCAACTTTTTATTTCATGACTGCAGTCACTGTCCACAGTGATTTTGGAGCCCAAGAGAATAAAATCTGCCACTGTTTCCATTTTTAGTTGAATTCAAACTCCAAGAATTGGCTTGGATGGGGCAGCCACAAAACTGTTTTCCATAAATCATTTCTTGGGATTGGTTAGGAACAGCTCCCTTCTCCATGATTTTAGGGTCTAAATTTTGTCCCCTTGTTTCAAAACCTCCAAATTTTGAACACCTATGATGGTCCCAAGGGCTTCCCTTGTGGCTCAGCTGGTAAAGAATTCGTCTGCAATGTGGGAGCCCTGAGTTTGATTCCTGGGCTGGGAAGATCCCCTGGAGAAAGGAAGGGCTACCCACTCCAGTATTCTGGCCTAGAGAATCCCATGGACTGTATAGTCCATGGGGTCACAAACAGTCGGACACGACTGAGTAACTTTCACTTCACTGTGATGGTTCCAAAGGCAATAATTAAACAAGAGAAGTGAGTAAATGAGCTTATGTGGGAAACACACAGTAATGAAGTTGCCTGGCTGAGCCAAGACTCCCTCCTGGCTGTCAGTGAGCCCCATGCTGCCAGCTTGTGGTTTCCAGACTGATTAAGCCATAGGAATGGAGTCATCTGTTGTTTTCTNTTCACTGTGATGGTTCCAAAGGCAATAATTAAACAAGAGAAGTGAGTAAATGAGCTTATGTGGGAAACACACAGTAATGAAGTTGCCTGGCTGAGCCAAGACTCCCTCCTGGCTGTCAGTGAGCCCCATGCTGCCAGCTTGTGGTTTCCAGACTGATTAAGCCATAGGAATGGAGTCATCTGTTGTTTTCTGCTCTTCAAGTGCCTTTTCCTCCTCAGGGACCAATAGGAGGTTGCCTCCAGGCATTAAATTAGAGCAATCAATAAGCCATGAGCAGCATGGCTCATTTAGAAATAAAGACACAGGCATTTTTCTAGAAAAAACAATGATTATCTGTCTTGAGTACAGAGATTCATGGTGTTTATTAGAGGTCAGGAATGTGGGAGTCAACATTCAACATAGCCAAATACTAAACCACCCCTTGGGCCTGCCAGTGATTGGCACCCAGATGAATGGTACGTTGAATCACTCAGACCAGCAGCTTGCATGTAATATCAATTTCTTCTTTTTCTTCTTGCTCAACCCCAACCTCTACTTAGAGATTGAGACCCATAGCTGCCACTTGTGTAATACCTCTGTTCCCACGCCATACATTTACTGCAGGCCATCTCTGGACTTCTATCCCCTACCCCTTTTATTCTTACTCCACTTGGCAGTTGCAGTAATCTCTCTGCACTGCTAGTCTGATTATCTCATTCCCCTGTTTAGAATAGTTTACATCTCAGACTTGCCTGCAGCTAAGGAATTCTACAGGATTCTCTGGGATTTGATAAATGCTGAGGTGGATAGACTTCATAAAAATAGTGAAATGGCATCCTGTCTCAACTGTAATGTCCCCAGAAAGTTACAGAAAACACAACAGATAATAAATATCCATTTAATGATGAGTAAAAATGCAGTGTGGTATATGGAGAAGCAGGGGCTCTTTCCCAAGAGACCAGGGTTCAAATCTCAACCTTATCACTTTCTAGCTGAGTGACCTCTGGAAAATTACCTTATGTCACTGGGCTTCAGTTTTCTTCAAAATGTTGTTAGCAACTCTTGCCTAACAGGTTTGTTATGAGGATTAAATGAGATGTACTTAGAGGACTTGGCCAGTGAGTGCCTGGTGCTTAGAAATAACTCAAACACCAATGGTATTGAAAAAACAGATAAACTAACAGGGCAATAAGCGTGTATCCATTAGGCATCACCTATAGAGGGTACTTTAGGGCTTCCCTGGTGGCTCAGAGGGTAAAGCGCCTGCCTGCAATGCGGGAGACCGGGTTCCATCCCTGGGTCGGGAAGATCCCCTGGAGAAGGAAATGGCAACCCACTCCAGTATTCTTGCCCAGAGAATCCCATGGACGGAGGAGCTTGGTGGGCTACAGTCCACGGGGTTGCAAAGAGTTGGACACAACTGAGCGACTTCACTTTCACTTCACTATAGAGAGTACTTTNATCCCCTGGAGAAGGAAATGGCAACCCACTCCAGTATTCTTGCCCAGAGAATCCCATGGACGGAGGAGCTTGGTGGGCTACAGTCCATGGGGTTGCAAAGAGTTGGACACAACTGAGCGACTTCACTTTCACTTCACTATAGAGAGTACTTTACATGGAAAGGGGGGAGTTGTGACCTCTGTCCTGCAGGACTTAAAACCTACATTGCACAGAGGGCAATCATGCAACTACAATCTGGGCTTTTTGAACAGGTCTAAAGAATTTAACACAGCATATATTGTGGATACTATCTCTGACCCTGGAGTCCGAGGATGGCTTTTCTGTCTTGAAACTCTGAGGTTCAGGTTGAGGCTATGGGTTATGTACCTAATCTGAGTTCTAAAGGAAAATGGTTTTGTACCAGATCCCACTGATCCTCCAAAATATTTGGAGGGAATTATGAATTAGCATTTGTGAAGTTCTCCAAGGTCCTTAATAAAAGATCTCCTTTGCATGTTGGTGTCATTACTCATTCATTTATTTAACCAACTCTTACTGAGACCCAATGATGTACCCACTTTAATTTTACAGATTCTTTTTTCAATATGTGATTAATGTCTGCTTTACCACTGGACTGTGAGATTTTTTTTTAATTGGAGTATAATTTTTTTTTTACAATATAGTGTTGGCTGCTACTGTACAATGAAGTGAATCAGCTATATGTATACATATATCCCCTCCCTCTTCACTCTTTCTCCCACTCCCTTCATCCCACTCGTCTAGATCACTACAGAGCACTGAGCTGAGCTCCTTGTGCTATAGAGCAGTTTCCCACTAGCTCTCTATACACTATCACATGATAATGTATATATGTCAATGTTGCCCTCTCAATTTGTCCCACCCTCTCCATCTAGCCCTGTGTTCACTCATCTGTTCTCTATATCTGTGTCTCTATTCCTGTCCTGCAAATAGGTTCATCTGTACCATTTTTCTTCGTATATATGATATTTATTTTTCTCTGTCTTACTTCACTCTGTTACAACAGACTCTAGATTCATCCACATCGCTACAAATGACCCAATTTTATTCCTGTTGTGGCTGAGTAATATTCCATTGAAAAATGTACCACAATTTTTCTATCCATTCATCTGTTGATGGACATTTAGCATGGTTCCTTCCATGCTAGACTGTGAGCTTTATATAGGTAGAGATCAGTTCATCTATCTGCCCCATGTGTTGCTCCAAGGACTACATCTAGTTCATTTCTTGACACATTGGAAGTAGTCAATAAAGGTTTGATAATGAATGAAAGGAAACCATCAGATAGGAAAAATAAAACCTATTGTTTCACTTTTTCTGCCTCCTATTATAGAATACATCAAATTCATCCAATATAGGTTTCAGGAAATACATAGAGGATGTAGATATAGATAAAAGAGGCAGAGGGACCAAAGAGAGAAAGGAGAGACACTTGCAATTTCAGAATTCCTTGAGGACAGAAGTGCTTCATCAGATGTTCAGAAGAGTATGCATCATACTGCAACAGCCCACTGGACTGTCTGGTATTATCAAATATCTGTGCTTTGAGTAGGGATTATATTCACATTTGCAGTTCACCCAAGGAAGTTTCCTGAGTTCAACTACTCATCAGTCCTCTGAATGAATACCAGCTTCTCAGATAGATCTACACCTGTAAATTCGGTAGAAATATAGAACAGGTTGAGCCAACACAAAGTAACCAATCATGGAGTTGGAGCTCCTGACAAAAGCTTGGGGCATAAGTCGCTATCAAAGCTGGCCTCTTCACTCCACCCACACAACTCTAGGACTTTCAATCTTCCTAAAGACTAGTGAGGTGTGAAGTTAAAATGGTTTGGACAAGCATTTGGAGGCCTCCGAAGCTTATCTGAACTAATCAAATCTCCCAAAGTCATACATTTCCAATGAAAGCATCCAAGGGTGACACACCTCACTGTGGAATGTCTCCAAATTTGGCTGCAGTCCAGAAGAGAAGAGATGTATGCACTGGTGAAATAAAGCAGACAGGTGCATCACCCTTCCTCCTGGGCATCTCTCAGTCCAGCTCTCGTGAGTGTAACATTTCAGGATTTTTCACTGCCTATTTAGAGTGGTGCTACACTGAATAACCATTAAGGAGTGAGGATGGCCCTGGAATATTGTTTTCCATCTGTGATCAGGTTTCCTATTGATTTGAAAAACACAGCATGTAAGCCGGAATGTTGTTGTTCAGTCATCAAGTTGTGTCTGACTTTTTGCCACCCCATGGACTGCAGCATGCCAGGCTTCCCTGTCCTTCACCATATCCTGGAGTTTGCCCAAGTTCATATCCATTAAATCCGTGATGCCATCCAACCATCTTATCATCTGTCATCCTCTTATCCTTCTGCCTTCAATCTTTCCCAGTATCAGGATCTTTTATAAGGATATAATTGTAATTATTGCCACCAATGTCACAAGCCATGGACTCCTGAATGTTCTGTCCAGTGTTTCTCAATGTGTCCAGAGACTACATACATCCAAACTGACAAGTTAGTTCAGTTCAGTTCAGTCGCTCAGTTGTGTCCGACTCTTTGCAACCCCATGAATCACAGCACCCCAGGCCTCCCTGTCCATCACCAACTCCCAGAGTTCATTCAAACTCACATCCATCGAGTCAGTGATGCCATCCAGCCATCTCATCCTCTGTCGTCCCCTTTTCCTCCTGCCCCCAATCCCTCCCAGCATCAGAGTCTTTCCAGAGTCAGCTCTTCGCATGAGATGACCAAAGTACTGGAGTTTCAGTTTAGCATCATTCTTTCCAAAGAACACCCAGGGCTGATCTCCTTTAAAATGGACTGGTTGGATCTCCTTGCAGTCCAAGGGACTCTCAACAAGTTGCTTGCTTCTAAATCAGGTTCTTCGGACCCTCCTCCAGAAAACTGAATCAGAATCTCTGAAGGTAAATCCCAGGAATCTGAAAATTAATAAGCTCTCCTTAGACATATTAAAGAGTTGACTCTTGACTGTTGCAGGTCAGGAAGCAAGTTAGAACTGTACATGAAACAACAGACTGGTTTCAAATTGAGAAAGGAGTACATCAAGGCTGTATATTGTCACCATGCTTATTTAAATTATATGCAGAGTACATCATACAAAATGCTGGGCTGGGTGGAGCACAGGCTAGAATCAAGATTGCTGGGAGGAGTATCAATAACCTCAGATATGCAGATGACATCACCTTTATGGCAGAAAGCAAAGAAGAAATAAAGAGCCTCTTGATGAAAGTGAAAGAGGAGAGTGAAAAAGCTGCCTTACAGCTCATCATTCAGAAAACTAAGATCATGGTACCCAGTCCCATCACTTCATGGCAAATAGATGGGGATACAATGGAAACAGTGAGAGAATTTATTTTCTTGGGCTCCAAAATCACTGCAGATGATGACTGCAGCCGTGAAATAAAAAGACACTTGCTCCTTGGAAGAAAAGCTATGACCAACCTAAACAGCATATTAAAAAGCAGAGACATTACTTTGCCAACAAAGGTCCATCTAGTCAAAGCTATGGTTTTTCCAGTAGTCATTTGTGGATGTGAGAGTTGGACTATAAAGAAAGCTGAGCACTGAAGAATTTATGCTTTTGAACTGTAGTGTTAGAAGACTCTTGAGAGTCCCTTAGACTGCAAGGAGATCGAACCAGTCAATCCTAAAGGAAATCAGTCCTGACTATTCATTGGAAGGACTGATGCTGAAGCTGAAACTCCAACACTTTGTCTGCCTGATGTGAAGAACTGACTCCTTGGAAAAGACCCTGATGCTGGGAAAGATTGAAGGCAGGAGAAGAAGGGGACAACAGAGGATGAGATGATTGGATGGCATCACCGACTCAATGGACATGAGTTTGAGTAACGTCCGAGAGTCAGTGATTGACAGGGAAGCCTGGCACACTGCAGTCCATGGGGTCACAAAGAGTCGGACACGACTGAGCAACTGAACTGACTGAGACGTATTAAAACCATACGCATAAAAATTATATCACTCTTCCTCCAATACAAGATAGTCATTCTGACAATGAGGACTGAAACCCAGAGATATGAAATGACCTGCCCAATAACTCACAGATAGTAGCATCACAGGCCACAACAGGATCCACCTCCTGGGGCATTAATCATAGCATAGTACCAGATCCTGCAGAGCTGCACTCTGATAGGCTTGTCTTTTTGCTCGGACATGTAATTTGAGGGGAGAGGAGAGACTCAATTAGATTACATTCCTGTTGCATTAAGGCTTGAGTGTGAACAAGAGAAAGAAGAAAGTACCCTTGCATCCTCCAGTGGTCCCTTCAGGCAGATGTTCCCCTGCTGTATCTGTCCCCGCCTCATGGAAAGGCCTGATTTTAGTTATTTGTCTTTCTGTGTGGATGAGATCAAGACCCTTCATGCTTCCATATGCTGTTCTCTGGGGGCTCTTTTCTCATTTGCTGTCTGACTTGACTGTCCTCAGTGAAGACTCCCAGACAACCCTTGGTGCAACCCTCCAGTTTTGCCATTTCTGCTCTATTTGCACATCCATATCCTGCACAACATCATAAGCATCTTGAGAACAGGAGCTAAGTCCCTCATTTCTTTTCCCCATTGCCAGTGTGATTACAAGCTCATTGTAGGTGATAAATAAATAACATGTCAATGTCTAATAAGTCCTCACAACAACCTAGTGAGTGGAGAGGAGTTATCATCCCTACCTTAGAGATGAATAAACTGATGGGGGGTGTGCGGCGGGAAGACAGCGTGAACTGGGGATGATTGCACAGCTGTCCAGGGAAAGAGAGGAGATTTGAATCAAATTCTGAATGACTCCACTAGCAAATTCCTCCCAAGGTCAAGGTATTTCCTCCCTTGGAGGCACCTATGTTTTTAACCAACAACTCTGTAATTTTAGAAAAGGAAGCTGTGCCCCATTTGTGAAAAGGTAGTGAGGCAAATGCAAAATATAAATCAAGAGCATATTTAGAAAAACAAGCAATGAAGCTGACAGCAGTGGAGTCTGGGACCTGAAGATCAAGATGTAAGGAGCAGATTGAGGTACATGGTTCTGACCCAAGTCTGCAGGGAAACTTGTGCTTTGGGCTGCTTCTCCCACTGAGTACCTGAGCTCAGTTCCATGATTAGAGGGAGCCCCATCAGTCTGGACATAGGGCGCTGAGAAGGAAGGTGGTGTACCCCCAGGCTGGACACAGCGCATCTCCCCACTGCCGGTGGACTGTATGTCCCAGACACTCTGTTTCCTCTTGAGGTGGAGTCAGCAAGTGAGGGCAGGCTGGGCAGGGAAAACAGGTGGTGGATGACTGTGCACAGACTCATCTAAGGGTCTGCACCTGAGTTAAGACAAGTTGATGTATCCAATATTTAGTGTGGATTTGAAAATAAAGACTGGTGGTAGAGACTACATTTTTCTTTGTCTTGCTCCATCAACTAAAGCAGGACCTCTGACCTCTCCTTCCCTTTAAAGGTCACCCTTCAACTATTTCTTGAATTTTTCAAGCTGGTTCTTGCATATGTTCACCCACATGTTATTTCCGCTACCTCTGGCTTGGGCCATGCCCCCACCCTCTTCCTGTGCATCACCTCCTGATTCTGCCTCCTCATGGAAAGTATTTAGCCCCCAGACCAAAGGGTGTCATCTTCCATGGATACCTAAGATTTCAGCAACATTTTCTCTCCAATGCTGCTGCTCCTGCCTTGATCCCTAGGTGCCTGAGTGTGTGGAGGCCCAGACTGTGCTAAGCTGCCAGACCACCCTGCTGTGGCTGCCCTGCCATCCCCCTGCCTTCAGCCCCCAGCAGCACATCCCCTGCATGGAGATAAACTGAGCCCTCAGCATGCTCAAATCTGGGCTTCTTAGTGCATCTAACTCCCTCTCTTCTCCTGACCTACATAAGACCCTGCTATTTTGTGAAAACTGCTCTGTCAGGCTACCTTTCTACTTATAATTCCCTCCCTCGAACTCAGACATGAATCTATGGAAGACTTATAGAACTTTAACTGATGGGTTAAACTTATGGAAAATTCTGAGCAATGGTCACCAGATTCTGTGCAGCCTTGCCCACTCCTTGAAAATGCAGTTCTTTGTTCCTGGGCCCATCTTGTGGTCCTACTCTCTCTTCCCCTTAGGTCAAGTCCCCAGAAGATGCTCAGGCTCCCAGACAGACAGACGTCCACTAGTCCTGCCCACCAGCCCAGCAAAAGTGACTCCCAGAGATGCAAATGGCTGAGGCCCCAGCCCTGCCTGCATTTCTATGGCTATCCCTACATTGGTGTTCATTTGAGAGACTCTTCCCTCCATCCAGATGCTGCATGTGCCCATCTCCCAGAGTTAAGCTTCATCCTTGCTCTACTGGGAAGATTTCTGTCTTAACTCCCTATGCAGCCCATCCTGCCAAACTCAGAGATCCAAATCAGAGTGTTCTCATTACAAATGGAGAAACTACATTTAACTCCCATCCTAGTAGCTGGTTGATGTTAGAAGGTTACTGCCAAGTCTGCAATAAGTGAAAACAATCAAGTAATGATAAAATAATCAAAGGAGTGTTATCATGGACACATCTCACCAAGGTCTGCCTGTGCCCAAGTCACAACCACCAAATAAACAAATAGATATTTAATACTCTTTTTTTTGTAGATGTTTATAGTCCCGTGTAAATCATTAAACCAATTTTGTATTGAGGGTTGTCATTGAATTTTAACAAAAAAGAAGCCATTCCAAGTACTAAACTATGAATGAAATTCTCCCAAATCCTTGATCAAACTATCCTGAAATACAGTTGTATATATTTGCCTAAAACTCCTTAAAATGACAGAGTATTGACTGATTTCCAAAAAGTTGCAGTTAGGAGATTGGTCTGGACTAAGTAATATGAGAACACAGTCTGATTCCTACATTACTGATTCTGTTAGCATTTAATTTTGATGGTCTCCATTTAAAAGTCTACCTTTAAATGAGCTCAGTAAGGCTCTGCCTGGATTAATTATTCTGGGCAATTTTAGAATGCTTATTACCAAAAAGAACATTAAGAATGTATATAAGCATATTCTTCCCTGGGAGAGGTCAGATGTCCATGATTTAGTTGGTTATTAAAAGAAAAAATAAAAAAGAAAGAAAGAATTTAGAAAAGAGCTAACACCTATCTTATTCAAACTCTTCCAGAAAATTGCAGAGGAAGGTAAACTTCCAAACTCATTCTATGAGGTCACCATCACCCTCATACCAAAACCAGACAAAGATGCCACAAAAAAAGAAAACTACAGGCCAATATCACTGATGAACATACATGCAAAAATCCTTTAAAAAAATCTAGCAAACAGAATCCAACAACATATTAAAAAGATCATACATCATGACCAAGTGACATGAAAAGACAACCTTCAGAATGGGAGAAAATAATAGCAATTGACAAAGCAATTATGAAGCAATTGACAAAGAATCTCAAAACTATACAAGCAACTTCTGTAGCTCAAGTCCATAAAAATAAACTACCCAGTCAAAAAAATGGGCCCAAGAACTAAACAGACATTTCTCCAAAGAAGACATACAGATGGCTAACAAACACATGAAAAGATGCTCAACATCACTCATTATCAGAGAAATGCAAATCAAAACCACAATGAGGTACCATCTCATGCTGGTCAGAATGGCTGCTATCCAAAAATCTACAAGCAATAATTGCTGGAGAGGGTGTGAAGAAAAGGGAACCCTTTACACTGATGGTGGGGATGAAAACTAGTACAGCTACTATAGAAAACAATGTGGAGATTCCTTTAAAAACTGGAAATAAAACTGCCATATGACCCAGCAATCCCACTGCTGAGCATACACATCAAGGAAACCAGAATTGAAAGAGACACTTGTACCCCAATGTTCATCACAGCACTGTTTATAATAGCCAGGACATGGAAAACATCACTCATTATCAGAGAAATGCAAATCAAAACCACAATGAGGTACCATCTCATGCTGGTCAGAATGGCTGCTATCCAAAAATCTACAAGCAATAATTGCTGGAGAGGGTGTGAAGAAAAGGGAACCCTTTACACTGATGGTGGGGATGAAAACTAGTACAGCTACTATAGAAAACAATGTGGAGATTCCTTTAAAAACTGGAAATAAAACTGCCATATGACCCAGCAATCCCACTGCTGAGCATACACATCAAGGAAACCAGAATTGAAAGAGACACTTGTACCCCAATGTTCATCACAGCACTGTTTATAATAGCCAGGACATGGAAGCAACCTAGATGTCCGTCAGCACATGAGTGAATGAGAAAGCTATAGTACATATACACAATGGAATATTACTCAGCCATTAAAAAGAATACATTTGAATCAGTTCTAATGAGATGGATGAAATTGGAACTTATTATACACAGTGAAGTAAGTCAGAAAGAAAAACACCAGTACAGTATACTAACACATATATACGGAATTCAGAAAGGTTGTACCAATAACCCTATATGCGAGACAGCAAAAGTGATGCAGATGCATAGAACAGACTTTTGGACTCTGTGGGAGAAGGTGAGGGTGGGATGATCTGAGAGAATAGCACTGAAACATGTATATTATCATATGTGAAACAGATCGCCAGTTCAGGTTCAGTGCATGAGACAGGGTGCTCAGGGCTGATGCACTGGGATGACCCAGAGGGATGGGATGGGGAGGGAGGTGGAGAGGGGATCAGGATGGGGAACACATGTACACCCATGGCAAATTCATGTCAATGTATGGCAAAAAACACTACAATATTGTAAAGTAATTAGCCTCCAATTAAAATAAATTTTTTAAGAAAGAAAGAAAGAAAAAAGGAAGAAGAAAAGCCTGCCATTGAAAATGCACCTGGCATAAGTATATTATGAAGCTATGTAGTGTAATGAAAAGGGCCCTGGGTATGGAGAAATAAACCCAGGTCCACAGGCTAATTCAATTCTTGGGAATAAGCTACTTTTAGTTGCTTTATTGCATTTTAGCAATATCACCTGTGAAAATGGACCTGCCATCTCATGATGCTCTTGTGAGGATCACCATGAGAAAATTAATAATTGAATTTCAGTTGTTCAAGGGGTGTAAAGATACCTTGCAAAAGATAATAAAGGCAGTAGTGTTACATTAATCAGATAATTAATAATTTTATAACTTTAATATGATCATCTCAGACTTTGGAACAGAAAGTTGCAAGAAGAATAAAGGACTTCCCTGTTCGTCCAGTGGTTAAGAATCCTCCTGGCAATGCAGGGGACACAAGTTTAATCTCTGGTCTGGAAAGATCCCACTTAACTCAGGGCAACTAAACCTGTGCCACAACTACTGAGCCCACACTCTACAGCCCATGTGCCACCACGATCAAAGCCACCACAATAAGTCTGCCCACCACAACTAGAGAGTAGCCCCCACTCACCATAACTAAAGAAAGACTGCAAATAACAGCAAAGATTCAGCACAGCCAAAATAAACAACTATTTCAAAACATGTTACCTAGTTTAATCATCTCTTTTAATAAAAATTAACCAGTTGATTGTGATACCTTCCCTTTGCAGTGTGGCAACTGGACCAATTTGAGAACTGCCATCCACTTAACTGAAAGAGAAAGACCTTTTTTCATCAACTCATTACAGATTTATCTGAGTTCTTACTTGTGACCAAGAAATGAGCTAAACTCTGATAGAAAGCTCAATACTCAGAAGTTTCCTTCAAGTCGTGGATATAGACCAGTGGTGACCGTGTAGCCAGAGACACGTCAAAGCAGATATAAACAGATTGCATTGGAAGCTTTGGGGATGATATAATCAAGGAGCCTAGAGAAAGTCAGCAGTGAACCCTACTTTACCCGGACAGATGACAGGTTACAATGTTAAACATATGCAAAAATTTTTAAAGCAGGGGAAGAAGAATAGATTCCATTTTACTATAAGGACTCTGCAGTGATGAGCTGCAGTTATGTAGTTTCATAAACACAGTTTGGGTAGCTAGCTCGTCCTGGCCTTCCAGGAAGTGAATCACTTCAGATCGCAAGAACTTTGATCTCAAAGCCAGTTGTAGTTTAAACACCAAAATATTCCATAACAGTAGATCATTCCTCTCTTTGTGTCTAAGCTTCCTTATCTGTAAAGTGGAGATGACAATAATAGTGATGGATAGGGAGGCCTGGCATGCTGCGATTCATGGGGTCGCAAAGAGTCGGACACGACTGAGCGACCGAACTGAACTGAACTGAACTGAATGGTGTTACTGTGAAGATTAAGTATCAGAGCTTAGGACAATGCCCAGGACAAAGTTAAGGGTTCAATAGACGTTGGCATATCAGTGCAAGAAGACCAATTGTCACTGAAAACTCACATGAAGGTATGAATGTCAAGGCAGAAGGTGAGGGAAGGTGCATAGGCCAGGTTAACCAGAGAAACCGAACCAGTGGAAAATAGACATTAATAGATTTATTGCAAGGAAGTGGCTTATGCTGTTGTGAGGGGCTAGCTGCGCAAGTCTGAAATCCCTAGAGCAGCCCCTCAGGAAGGTCAGACTGGAACCCTCTACTGGGACTAAAGTTAAGTTATGATCCCAAGGCAAAATTTCCCCTCCCTCAGGGAAGCCTCATTCTGCTCTTAAGGCTTTTAACCGATTATATCAGACCCACCCAGACTGTCGAGGGAAATCTCTACTTTGAGATTCTTTGACAGCTTTATTTAATTGACATATAAAGAATTATACATATTTAATGCATATAATTTTATGAATTTGGACCTGTGAAACCATCACCAGAATCAAGGTAACAGACAGATCCTACACATTCCAGTGTTTCTTTATGTCTTTTTGGCTTGTTTTGTGATATAAACATGTGACATGAGATCTACACTCTTAACAAGTTTTGAAGTGCACAGCACTATATTATAAGCTATAGGCACAGTGTTGTACAGCAGGTCTCTAGAGCTAATTAACTTGAGTGACTAAAACTGTACACACTACAACAGCACCCAATTTCCCCCACCCCTCAGCAGTCTCTATTGTATTATTTGATTCTATGAGTTTGACTGTTATAGATCCCTCATAAAAGTGGAATCAGGCACTATCATCCATCAATAACTGGCTTATTTCAGTTAATATAATGCCCATCCATGTTACAAATGGCAAGATTTTCTTCTTTAAGGCTGAAAAATACTCTTAAAAAATTTTTTTAATTACAAAACTATGGTAACACATTTACAATAGTCTTGGAAAATACAGAAGAAAGTTACATATAGCCCCACTATATAATTGTTTTTAAGTAGATAAATTAAGATTTTAGCTGAGGTTTCAATATCAAACTCTCAAAAAATTAATAGGCTCAATAGACAGAACTGGCTTATTTCAGTTAATATAATGCCCATCCATGTTACAAATGGCAAGATTTTCTTCTTTAAGGCTGAAAAATACTCTTAAAAATTTTTTTTAATTACAAAACTATGGTAACACATTTACAATAGTCTTGGAAAATACAGAAGAAAGTTACATATAGCCCCACTATATAATTGTTTTTAAGTAGATAAATTAAGATTTTAGCTGAGGTTTCAATATCAAACTCTCAAAAAATTAATAGGCTCAATAGACAGAAAAGTAGAAGGATATTGTAGATCTGAACAGCACTATGAACCAGTTCAACATAAGATTTATACAATTTTCACACAACACCAGGATACAAATTCTACTCAAGTTCTTATAGACTAAAAACCAGGAGACACTGGAATATATCCAGGGACATAAAACAAGGTACAAAAATTTCATGGTTTAAAGGTATTGAAATTATACAGAATATGTTCTATTACTGTAGAATTATGTTAGAAATCAATATCAGAAGATATTTGAGAATAACCCACATATTTTGAAGTGCAATGTGACATTTACCAAGAAAGATCTTTGACTTAGCCATTGAAAGCCTCAATAAATTTTAAAGACTGAAAAGACACAGAGGGTGATTTAAGAGAAGAAAGCATATAAATGAGGAATTAATATCAATATTAGAAATTAATATCAAAGATACTTTAAAAAAACACCCTGCTCATTAGAATCACATCTGGAGCTTTGGAGAAAAAAGAAAATACCTGGGCACTTGTATTTTTCAAAAAATTCCAAGATAGTTCTAATGTGTGTCTGGATTTAAAAAAGAGATTACAGGATTTTCTATTACTTCAGTTCAGTCGCTCAGTCGTGTCCGACTCTTTGCAACCCCATGAATCGCAACACGCCAGGCCTCCCTGTCCATCACCATCTCCCGGAGTTCACTCAGACACGTCCATCGAGTCCGTGATGCCATCCAGCCATCTTGTCCTC